>PVJO010028225.1:0-18468 GCA_004026905.1 Hystrix cristata
CTTTCCCAATATAATACATTTTAGTCTTTATTTACACTTCAGTTTCTCACACCAGAGAAACTATGCAGTATTTAAACATGTGTGTCCGATTTATTTCATTTAGGAGTATGGTCTCAAGATGCATCCATTTACCTAGGAATATCTCAAACTTATCATTCTTTATGGCAGAGTAGTACTCCATTGTATAAAAATACCACATTTTCTTAATCCATTCTGCTGTTGATGGGCATTTGGGCTGCTTCCACAATTTAGCTATTACAAACTGTGCTGCTATAAACATGGGTATGCATATATCCCTGTGGTATAATGATTTTAATTCTTTTGGGAAGATACCAAGAAGTGGAATAGCTGGGTCAAATGGAATCTCTAGTCCTAGTGCCCCGAGGAATCTCCACACCCCCAAATTTAAAGACCTAATCCAAAAGTGGGGAGCAGAAATGAATAGACACTTCTCAGATGAAGAAGTAGAAACAGCAGATAGACATATGAAAAAATGTTCAACATCACTGGTCATTCGAGAAATGCAAATCAAAACAGCCCTGAGATTCCACCTCACTCCACAAAGAATGGCTATTATCAACAAATCAGCCAATAACAAATGCTGGAGGGGCTGTGGAGAAAAAGGAACACTTCTCCACTGTTGGTGGGAATGTAGACTTGTCCTTCTATTTTTGTGGTATATTATATTTATTGATTATATGTGTCGAATCATCCTTGCATCCCAGGGATGAAACCGTCTTTATCATGATGTTTGATCTTTTAATGATTTGTTGTATTATCTTAGCAAGTATTTAACATAACACTTTCAACCCCTACTTTACACTATTCTTATAAGAAGTGTAAGTAAAAAGTAATTTTGTATTTCAAATAAGTATTGGTTACTGGGATACTAGTCATAGTATAAATTAATCCAACAGGTAAGTAAAATATGGATCTGTTTTAATTTTCCATTTAAAAGTCCTTTTTAAATATTTTGTTTAAAATATTTGTTCACATGATGATACTGGTGATCACAAACACAATGGGAAATGATCACGCTTATATTTATCTAGTAAGAGCAAAGATTAATTACTGGCAAGGAATTTAGCAGCATATACCAAGAGTTTAAAAATTATCTTCTTTGATCTAGTAATTCCATTTTGAGAAATTCATCCCAAAGTACTAATCAATACTACAGAAAATATGAATATTTAATATTTATAGATGTATAATATTTATAGATATGGATATTTAGTAGTTTTATTTATGATACAAAAAGTTGGCAAGAAATATTGAACAACAGTAAGTAAGCAAATTTTGGCACATTTATGTGAATGAATTATAGTTTGCAGCCAATAGAGGTTTTCAAAGAAAATTTAGCAGTTTCATAGCAATGTTTACAGTACAATGTCAAATGAAAATAACCCAACATTTATTATCTCATGATGTTTTTATATTTTCTGTATTTTCAGCGTTTCATGACAGTGAACTTTTTATATAAAGGGTAAATATTACTATGGTATTTTGTGCTTAAAAAAAAAGTAATGGGTGTTTATGAAAGGAGTGATGTTAGCTCCTTCCTGCTAACATAACTCAGAGATGTTCGTAAGGTGTGCGTCTTCCAATAGAGTGAGCATCCTTGAGTTTTAGTTTCTGGTGAGCTGCCACAGCCTCCCCTGGATGCACCCCTGGAGAAGGGATGTCTCACCCCAGATGAGAAGATGAAGGATCCAGTGGGAGATTGTAGCACATACAGTGACACTTGCCGACTTTGGGTTTCTTGTGCATTTTTCAAGTACTCCAGAGGACAGTGTTTTTTGTATTCAGACAGCATTATTCCCACAGCTGAGACAGACACAGGAAAACTCCCACAATCCATCGAGATGGATCGCTCATTTTGGAAAAATTACTGTTCAAACTACAAAGTTTTGAGACTTAAAGGCAAATATGAGAGAAGCTGTTTTGCTCTTTGAAATTATAAAGTCAAAGAAGGCAGAAGCTTCAGAATTCTAACAGTTGTGAAGCAGTTGAAGAAGTATCAAATTTTATATAGGGTTCTTTTTTTTTTTGTTTGAAACATGAATTCTGTATATTATCTGTACCATAATCTTGGTCTTTTTCAATTTAAAGAGGTTAAGGAGAAAATTCTTATCTGTAGTTAATACAAGAGTGTCAATAGTTTAACTATTTCTTTGGACCATGTAATTAAGACACATATCACTTCTTAAGACAGATGTTATACAGCATGCCTACACATCAGTGCCACCTTTTGTGGTGGTCAAAAAGCTCTGTGCATTGAATAAGCAAACCTAAACATATAAAAACAGAGATAATTTTAGTGAGTTTTAAGAGCACAGTTATAAAGTCTAAGATCAATGACTGCAATAGATTGCTTTTCTGATTTCTGTTATTCTAGAAGTCTTATGCTCCTTAACTGCTTCTACCCCTCTTCTTTGTTTTCTCCTTTTCTTTCTCTCCTTCCACCCATCCTTTTTTCCCTTTCCTCATGCAAACTATGTGCTTTTAGTGGAGACTGAAAATTGTAACACCATACATAGTCTTGGGCACGGAAGAATCTGTCTCTTCCTAGGGTCTTTTTGATTACAACTGAGCAGGAAGCTTTCTGGCCACTAGCTTGAAGAATGTAAGCCTAGAGTTGCTATGAAGGTAGTCATAGGCTTGTAGAACAAGACTCACACATAACAGGGAAGAATAGGCCAAAACACAGAGGGAAAGCAAGCATGAGTAGAGCATCCTCCCAAGCACATGGGAGCGGGGGTGTGGTGGGGGATATACGCAACTATTCCTGAGGCTGTCTGCCCTTTTCCTTTCTGTTATTTTATTTCTTCTCCCTTTTTGCATAAACAAATTTGAGTGGGGTTTCCATAGCTTTCAGTCAAAGAGTTTTAATTATCTCAACAACATACTAAACAAGCAGTCAAAATCAGATACAGTGGTAGGGATATAGAATTATCCCTGGATGTATTAACTTTACTTGCTTTTTATTTAGTTCCAAGGTAAAAATGAGTATTTAAGGAGTGAAACAGTAGGCATTTTACAAAAGAAATGCCAAACTTTAGTTTCTTAGAAACCGATTAGCTCTGGGAAGAGCTGGAGATGATTAGGACAGGGACTCTGCCTTATAAATAAGACATGGGAAGGGAGCAGTGATATGCTTGTATGGATGGCATAGAAGCCATGTTTTGAAAGTAATAAATTTAGGATCCCAAGCTTTCCATTTTTCATCTGTTCTCAGAAATGGAAATGTGATTGAACACATTACAGACTGAAAATACAGAATTTGCCCTTTTCAGAGACTGAGTAATAGGAGTTTGTGGATAGATGACTTGCCTATCAATAAAGATAAGGAAAAGGTCTCCTGGTCACTACAGAAATACTGTATGTACACTTCTCTGTAGACAGTGGTTCTGTTTTATGGGCCCTTTCATATTGCCTTTGGCTGACTTTCACATAGATTGGTGATTTTCCTCCTCCCACCTTATTTTTTTTAACATCTTTATTGAGGTATAGTAGATGTACACAAAACTAGATGTGAAGGGTGCAGTTTCATAAATTTTGATCTAAGCACATAACCGTGAATCGATCACTACAGTTAGGACAATGAATACGTATTTCCCCACAAGGCCTCGTAATCGCTCTTCCTACCCCATAATGGAGTATCTGTTTCTCCCTGCAGTTCTGTCAGTTTTTGCTTCATATTGCTGCACAAATGTCTGGATTGTTATGTCCTCCTCATGAATTAGCCACTTTAAAAGTATAAAATGAATTATTTCTGGGTACTTTTATGATTTTTATTACTAGTTTTAGGAGATTTGATTATGATGTGCTTTCATGTAGTTAAATTTTTTTATTCTTAAAATTCATTAGTTATATGGCTCTATGAATTTATAATGTTCAACAAATATGAAAAATTTTTGAATATTATTTTTTAAAAATTAGCCTGTTAGAGAGCCACATTTTTAGACCTCTTGATGGTTTCCTGGCTTCCATGTCCTCCTCTTTCCCCACTTCCTTGTCTCCCTGCTTTTCTTTTCCCCTTCCCCTATTCTTCCCCCTTCTCCTCCTACTTCCTTCTTTTTCACCTCCTTCTTTTCAGGTAGTTTCTTTACATGCATGTACTGATCAGTACTTCGCTATGTAATCTACCAAAAACATTTTCAGATCTCTGGAATCTCTCCTCTTCCTTCTTTTCCTCCTATGTATTTTCTTTCTGTGATTCACTTTGGAGACTTCCTATTATTATGTCTTCCACTTTGCTAGTTTTCTCTTCTGCAGTGTCTAATTGGTTGTTTATTTTAACCAGTGTATTTTCATCTCACACATTTTAGATTTTGATTGTAGAAGAACAGTTTGGATCTTATAAGGATAGTTCCTATTTTTCTACTTAAAAATTTAGTATATGGAATGTAGTTAACTCCTTTACTTTCCTTTTTTGCTGACTTTAATATTATTTTTACTTTACTTTCTGGCTGATTTTGATTAAATGATTTTTCTTCTTTTTCTTCTCATTGTATTTTCCTGTTCTTTGTATGTGTGCCTGGATGGCAGATATGATTTTTTTTGTCTTATTGGGTAAATAAGAATTGGTTTTGTATTCCTCTAAATGTTCCTGAGCTTTGTTCAGGGATGCAGTAGTGTTGTTTAGAGATAATTTGATCCTCTTGAGTCTTGCTTTTAAGATTTGTTAGGTAGGTCTGAATCCCTGCTCAGTCTAAAGGTCACAACTTCCACTACCTAAGGTAGATTTTCAAAACATTATAACCAATTCCACATGAAATATGAAGTTTTCCAGTCAACCTGCATGTGGTTGGGTCTACTTCTTGTAGTCCTTTTCGATCACTGTTTCCTCCCTTTCAGGTGGTTTCCTCGCAAGAATGTACTGGTCAGTACTGAGCTAAATCATCTTCAAGAAACTACCTCAAATCTCTGGAGTTCTGTCTGTGCAGTTCTGTCCTCTACTCTAGTCTATTCTCCCTTAGGACTCAGCGTCATTTCTCCTACTAAGCAAATTCTGCCTGGGTTTTCCTTCTTCCTTCACTGAATCACCTCAAGAGACTGGGGCATTTGTATTGCTTACTTTATTTACCATGTCTGAGGATCATGGACCTCCTTTGTTTGGTTTCCTTTATCTTTAAAATCATTACTTCGTACACTTTGTTTACTTTTTTTTGAACCAAGAAGATATATGGGTACATTTTAGATATACATCACGATCACATTCATCATAGTTAATTTGTACCTGTACATGCTATATCTTGTTTTTCCTCTTCCCCACCCCTCCTTCAACTCTTCTTCCCCTCCTTATTTACAACAGCTTTATTCACATTTTTCCATTTTTTCCTCTTTTTCTTTTCTTTTCCCCTGCCTGCCTTTCCCCCTCCTCCCTCCCTAGTTCTCCTTCCCATTTGAATATTCTCTTTCTTTTTCACAATATCTATTATACATTTTTGTCCTTATTTACCCTTACGGTTTCTTATAATCAGAGAAACAATTTGAATGTACTCATGTGTGTCTGACTTATTTCGCTTAAGAGTATGTTCTCAAGGTGCATCCATTTACCTATAAATGTTTCAAGTTTATCATTTTTTTATGGCAGAATCATACTCCCTTGGATAAAAAAACCACATCTTCTTTACCCATTCATCAGTTGCTGGGCAGCTGGGTTGTTTCCAAGGTTTAGCTATTACAGATTGTGTTGCTATAAACATGGTTGTGCATATATTGCTGTGGTATGGTGCTTTTAATTCTTCTGGGAAGATACCAAGAAGAGGGATAGCTGGGTCAAAACTAGTAGTAGTTTTTTGAGGAATCTCCACACTGATTTCCACAATGGTTGGGCCAGTCTGCACTCTCGTCAACAGTGAAGGAGGGTTCCTTTTCCCCCAGAGCCCCACTAGCATTTATTATTGGTTGTTTTCTTGATAATAGCTGATCTTTCTGGAGTGAGATGGAATCTTAGCGGTGTTAAAATTTGTGTCTCTGGAATGACCAGTGATGTTGAACATTTTTTCATATATTTATATTTATCGGCCATTTGTACTTCTTCATCTGAGAAGTATCTATTCATTTCAGATACCCATTTTTGGATTGGGTCTTTAAATTTGGGGGATCTGATTTGAGTTGTTTATATATTTTAGATGTTAGACCTTTGTCTGCGGAACAGCTGGGAAAACTTTTTTCCCATTTTGTGGGTTGTCTCCCTGCTCTGTTGGTGATTTCTTTAGCTGTGCAAAAGCTTTTTCATAGGATGTGATCCCAGTCATTGATCTTTGTATTATTTCCCATGCAGTCTGAATTTTGTTCATAAAGATTTTGCCTACACCTATGTCTTCAAGAGTTCTTACTATTCTATATTCAGCAAATTTAGTGTTTCTGTTTTAATGTTTAGATCTCTGATCTACTTGGATTTTAGTTTAGTACATGGTGAGACACATGGGTCTAGTTTTTGTCTTTGGCATGTGGAAAGTCAATTTTTCCAGCACCATTTTTTTTTTTTTTTTTGTGGTGCCGGAGATCGAACTCAGGCCCTTGTGCTTGCAAGGCGAGCACTCTAATCACTGAGCTAAATCCTCAGCCCCTCCAGCACCATTTATAAGAAGCTATCTTTCTTCCAATTAGGGTGTTTGGCTCCTTTGTCAAAGATGAGGTATTTGAGTGTTTGAGGTTGTTTCTGTATCTTCTAATCTACTCCATTGATCCTTGGTTCTGATTTTTTTTTGCCAGTACCATGCCTTTTTTTTTTTTTTAATCACAGTAGTTTTATAGTATAATTTCAAGTCAGGGATTGTGATGTCCCCTGCCTAGACTCTGTTGCCCAGAATTGTTTTGCTATTCTTGGTATCTTCTGGTCCCAGATGTATGTTATGATTGCTTTCTCTAATTCTGCAAAGTATGCTATTGGAATTGCATTAAATCTGTCTAGTGATTTAGGAAGTATGACCATTTTCACTATGTTGGTTCTTCCTACCAAAGAACAAGGGATATCTTTCCATTTTCTGATATCCCTTTCGATTTCCTTTTTAAGTGTACTGTAGTTTTCAATGTGAAGATCTTTTACTTGCTTTGTTAGATTGATTCTAAATATTTCATTTTTTGATGTTATTTTGAATGGTGTAGCTTCCCTAATTTCTCTCTCAGTGAGTTTATTTGTATACATGAATGCTATTGGTTTTTTAGTGTTGACTTTGTATCTGGCTATGCAACTGAACTTGGTTATTAAATTTAGAAGTCTTCTGGTGGAATTTTTGGGGTCTTCTATGCAGTGTATCATGTCATCTGCAAATAATAATAGTTTAATGTCTTCCTTTCTTATCTTTATTCCTTTTATTTCTTTCTCTTGGCTAATTGTTCTGGCTAATGTTTCCAGAACTATATTGAATAAGAGTGGTGATAGTGGACATCATGTCTTGTTCCTGATTTTAGAGTGAAAGCTTTCAGTTTTTGACCATTTAGTAGGATGTTGGCTGTTGGTTTGTCAGATATGGCATTTATCAGATTGAGATGTGGACCACTTCTTCCTAAATTCTGTAGGGTTTTTTTTTTTTTAATCATGAATGGATGTTGGGTTTTGTCAAATGCTTTTTCTGCATCTGTTGAGATGATCATGTGATTTTTGTCCTTGACTCTGTTGATAATAGTATATTAGAAGAAATTAGAAGAAATCTACAGTTTCTACAATAAATGATAATGCCAATACAACATGCTGGAACCTGTGAGTTTCAATGAAAACAGTGACAAAGGGAAATTTATAGCATTGAATTCCCACATCAGGAAAACGGAGCGAGCTCAAATAAATACCTTAGTGTTGAACCTCAAACTTCTAGAAAAAGAAGAACATATCAAATCCAAAGTTCATACCAATGAGGAAATTATAAAGATCAGAATGGAAAGTAATGCAATTGACACAAAGAAAACATTACAAAGAATCAATGAATAAAAGAGTTGGTTCTTTGAAAGATTATATAAAATTGACAAGTCCCTAGCCAATCTTACAAGAGAAATAAGAAATGAAAGGAAAAAATGGAAACAAAGCTTTTGTAAATAGGGAGGGAGAAGGGGGTGAGGGGAGGGGAATGGGAAAAAAAGAAGCAACAAGACATGACATGTACAGGTACAAATCCCCTATGATGAATGTTATCACTATGTACATCTAAAATGTACCATTAAAATTAAAAAAAGGAAAGAAAAGATGCAAATCCATGCAATTAAAAATTAAAAGGGTGAAGTCACAAGTGACCCTGCAGAAATTCAGATCATCAGTACCTACCTTAAGAACCTATACTCAAACAAGATGGAAAACACTGAAGAAATGGACAGATTTTTAGGTACATATGAATTACCAAAGCTGAATCAAGAAGAAATAAAAAGACTAAGTAACCCAATATCAACCATTGAAATTGAAGAGGTAATTGAAAACCTACCAACAAGGAAAAGCCCAGATGCTGATGGATTCACAGCTGAATTTTACAAGAAATTTAGAGGAGACCTAATACCACTACTCAAACTCTTTAATGGAATTGAAAGGAAAACAGTACTCCCAAAATCATTACTGGATGTAAGCATTACCCCAATACCAAAACCAGAAAAGGATCCAACCAAAAAAGAGAACTACAGGCCAGTTTCCCTAATGAACATAGATGCAAACATTCTCAGTAACATACTGGCAAATAGAAGGCAACAAATCATCAAGAAGATTACACACTATGAACAAGTAGGATTCATCCCAGGGATGCAGGGATGGTTCAACATATACAAATCAATGAATATAATACCCTCTGACTATTTTTGGTTTTTTGGGGGGATATTTCATATCAGCTGGGAAGAGATCCTGTTATTCCAGGCAGTAGGTATCCTAAAATATAGTGGTTGAAAATGTGTTTTAAGGATGCCTAGTGAATATGAATCTTTTCTTTTCTCATTTTAGAATGAATTAAGAGATAGTTGTATAGACAGATAGCGATTATGGGGGTCAATATCTTTCTGATAAAAGGAAGTTAGACAAAGTAGCTATATCAGTCATCTTTCAGTCATAACAGATCGCTGAAATAATCAACATATAAAGAAAAAAATTGTCTATTTGTTCTCATGATTTTAGGGATTCCAGTCCATGATCAAACAGTCATTGCTTTTAGGCCTGTGGTGAGGCAGCACATCATGGCAGGAATATGTGGTACAGCAAAACCACTCACTCCATGGCTGAAGAGCAAAAGAGGGAAAGATGAAGGGGCTAGGATCCAACTGTTCACTTTGAGGTATGTCCCCAGTGACTCAGAGACATCCTGCTAGGCCCCACTTCTTAAAGGCTCCATCACTTCCCTGGGAGTCAGAGCATTTATCACTTGGGCTTTTAGGGGCGACAGTCAATAACCAAACTGTAGCAGTAGCTGAGGGCTGCAGGTGGATTATTAAGTTTCATCTTAATTTAGACAGACTTGGCCACCCAGTCAAAGGTACCCTGAATAGAAATAGGCCATTCTCACAGGCCAATGTAGGTAAACCTGCAACTTAAGATTGACCATTTTAGGGCTGGCGATTTAGCTCAGTGGTTAGAGTGCTTGCCTTGTAAGCACAAACAAACAAACAAACAAACAAACAAACAAAGAAAAAAAAAACAACAAAAAAAAACTGACTCACCATCTGAAGGCAGACCGCGGTAGGTGGGGAAATGCCATAAAGAAAAGGTTGAAGGGACTGGTGGAGATTGTTTTGCAAACTCTCCAGATAAACAAATTCCTTCCTCCCAAGCTGAATGCAGCCTTTGAAAGAGACATCAAGTGTCACTCTAGGTAGTATCCCTAACTGGGATCTAGGGGTGGATATGAACATTATCACAAGGAGAGCAGACTTGGGAGCAGGTGGGTCTTGAGAGTGACCTTGGAAAAGCTAACTCCTAAACTTATTTTTAAATCCTAAAATTTTTTCACAGTGCTGGGTTCAAATGCAGGCTCTTGTACATGCTAGCCAAGAACTCTACCACTGAATTACAAGCCCCCCACTTTATTTCTTATTTGAAGCTGGCCCAGATTCCCCAGTAGATTTATGTAGTGCATGTTCATTGTCTCTTTGTCTTTCTCTCTTCGTCTCTTTTTGTCTGTTCCTTTGTTATGATAATACCAGCTTATAAGGCATATGAAATTGCGATACCTCATTACTGCCCACCTCTGCAGAATCATAACCAGCCTCACAGCTGTGCGAATGAAAATCACAGTGATAATAAAGTTGCCATTGATTTTCTTCTCTCTAGAGGAACAGTCCTGTCTTACCCTGATGTTGAGGTTCTCAGACCTATTCAATTCCGACATACACACAAGGGTGTCAGCAGTATGAGGTCTGGACTCAGACGATGCTCTAACAATGTCATTTTCTGGAGTGTTCCGTTATATCACTGCAGTATTTGGTAAGGGATTCGAGAAACACCTTGCCACGGTGGGTCCTGCTGCCCAGCGATGATTCTCTTGCTCTCTGTCAACTTGCTATTGTCAATTACAGATCCTAGGAGGAAGAAACACGCATTCCTCTTGACAAATGCTTGGTAATCCAATCTAAGTAGAGGGCTTTGAGAAGCTCAATAACAATAACCCTCTATTCGTTTCAACTCAGTTAATTAGGAACCAGCCAGCAGGCTGACAATGGTCTAGGCTGAAATTTACCTTTGCTTTGAAAAGGCTTTCTTCCTACGCAGTGAAAATTAATTGGGTAAACAGAATGTCAGGTAAATGATGCGGGAACTAAGCAGAAAGAGAAAGAAGCATTTAATTGCTCTCATCATAAAAGCAGCCTTTTACAAACCAGTAAGAGCAATTTCAGATCAGTGCTGAATAGTAGAGCCTGGATGTTCAGAGCTCTGAGTGCTTCTCCTGCATCCTTCCTAACAACCGTGTCCCCTGAACACACCACTTGCCCTCCCGGGGCCTCAGGTGATTCCTTGTAAAATCAGAAATTGTTCTCCATGACCGTCCACAATTTAATATAATGATAACAACTGATTGTTCAATCTAAATTAAACCCTACATTTTCCTTAAACTAGGTGATCCAAATGCAGTAGTAAGCACCGTTCCCTACTAGGTCATCTAGATATAATCTTCATAACTCCAAGATACAAGTCTCTCCGGGTTCCAATCTGTGTCCTTCCTTTGCCAGTGGTCTTCCTGAAAGTCAGTTCTTACCTTGGCTCTTCCCTTGGGCGGCTCTCAGGCCCACACATACAGCCCAAGCTTTTCAGCAAGCCATATAAGAGATTTCAAAGTGTCTCCCGTCACAGCCTTGCTCAGCCCCTACATAGCCCTGGGTGCCAGCCTTGCCGAACAGCTTCCTACCCTTCAGACTCGGTGTGTATGCTAGTGCTGTTCTCCCATTGTGTCTGGGAGCTGCTGCCAGTCCTCCAAATCTCAGCTCAAGCAAGGCTCTTCTGCAGCCCCTTGCTCAAGCTCCCCAGGCAGAGCAGCTGACCCCTCGTTCACTGTTTCTCTTGCTTGTGGGCATGAAGTGTGTATTTGTCTCCTCCGATAGTCTCTGGTTACTTCAGCACAAAGATTTTGTTTTATTTATCTTTGTATTTCTGAAGTTCAGCATGGGGATACAAAAGAGTTCATTGCATGTATGAGTGAAAACATTTGGAAGTAATGAAGAGGCAATTTTATAATTTTGAAATTTTCTTTTTCGAGATTGGCTTTCCACTGATGATTTGACTTACTTAAGGGTACTAACATTTTAAAGAATTCCCTAAGAAACATTACTCAGGAAGGTTCTGCCTTAAAAATTGCATTAAGATGAAGAAAGTGTTTAGCTAGTGAACTGAGATTGGATGTTAACAAAAGGTCAGCTAGAAAATGTCATAGGCAATTTCTAAACATAGTACTTTTATTGGCCCATGATAGTGGAAAGTGGTTTATTTGATGTCTGTTAAGCAGAACCGCAGCCACATTTCTGCTTCTCCATTATGAATTTTAAATGGTGGTTCCAGAAATGGGTGAGCTTTCCCATCACGCTCATTATATATTTTTGACTTCTAAGGCTGTTCAGGTAGAGGCTAAAGGCCGCCTGATATGGTTGCTGAAAAGGGAATTCATTCATTAATTTGGAATACTTTCAATATAAAGGTTGTTTTTGTGCTATGAATTTTAAGATACACAAACAAGAGTGACTCTGAGAGATGTTTTCATATTTATTGAATGAATTCAGGGTTTATTAATCTCAGCACTATTGACATTTTGCACGGGATAATCCTTTGTTGTCAGGGCCAGCCTCTGCATTCTAGGATAATTATCTTCATCCCTGGACTCTTCCTAAATACCAGTAACACCCCCAGTCCCAGGGTGACAAAAGTCTTTAGCCATCAACAAATGCTTTCCGGGAGGCAAAATTGCTCCACTGAGAATTGCTGAATTTAATGGAAGAACTAATAAATATTTCGAGGAAGATAAAATGCTGGATTAAGTCCATGCGTATGTTTTAAATTTTGATTTGATATTAAAATTAATTAGACTTAATAAATATACATTGCAATCTGCCTATGAGGAAATAAATAAGACATTGTGCTAGGCACTGTGGAATTATGGAGAGCTGAAGAAGAAATCCACTGTCACTATAAAAAGTGTAAAAGACCTTATACAGATACCTTAGAATAGAAGATCCATGCGAAGGGGGCTGAAATAGCACTGTAGCAAAGAGTGACAGCCTAAAGAACAGAATTTTGTGGTTATGACCACGATCTGTATTGCGAATTCCCTAGGCTTTAAATACTAGCCTCAGATACTCTAGCTGTTTAACTGGGGAAAGGGAAGTAAGTTACTTAATGGCCTCATGGTTCACTGTTCTGACTTGCAGGATGGAAATGATAGTAATAGACTAACTCAAGGATTCTGGTTAGGATTAGATGAATTAGTAGATGTGAAGTGTTGGAATGATGCTTTCAGCAAAAACGTGCTATTGATATGTTTTATGGTATCAAAGATCTCATTGAGAAATACGCTCCATTTTATGACTCAGTAAAAAATAAAGAAGTTAACAATTAAAATAAAAAATTATCAATTATAAAACTTGTTCTGATTCCAGAGATGTAAAATTATGCAAGAATGCATCTCAGATTTGATGCAATATGGGTGTCAGTATTATTACAGCTTTGTAGTCAGATGCTATATTTGAATTCTTTTTTTTTTTTTTTTTTTGTGGTGCTGGGGATCGAACTCAGGACCTTGCACCTGCTAGGCAAACGCTCAGAGCTAAATCCCCAACCCCACTTTATTTGAATTCTCATGGTGTTACCTTCTAGCCTGGTCAGCATACATGAGTTAACTTCACTGAGCTTGTTTTCTTACTTGTAAATTGGAAACAATATTATTGGCTTACAGTGTTGTAGCAATATAAAAGGAGATCATATATGTAAACTGTCTTAGCAAAACGTAAGATACTCAGTGCATGGTGCTATTATTATTACAGATGTGAGGACTGGAAAGTCAGTGCTTGGCATGTAAACTTTTCTCATATGAAGGTGCTTAACGGAAGGTGCTATTAGGTAAGAGGATGACATTGTCAAAAAGGGCATAAATGCCCTCTGTCTATTCTAGAGAGAAAGACTGACTTCTCTTCTGCCTCTTATTTCTTGAGTTCCTAATACAGTGCATCTCTGAGTATATGGTGTTGGTGCTATAAGATTTAGGCCAAACATTATCTGCCAAGTCTGGGGGCTACCCATGAGATGTGAAGACACTCCTAGGTGAGTTCAGAGGAGAAGACCAACATTTATTTAGTGTCTTCTACATGTCAGAAGTCAGATAACCACATTGTTCATTTCTCATGGTAACAATGAGGAAAGTCTTCTTATTTCCATTTGCAGATGAGGGAGCTAAAGCTCTCAGATTTAAACATCTGCATGAGGTTGTATACTTAGGAAGAGGCAAGCCTCGACTTGCCACCCAAGTTTTTCTGACTGCTAAAACCATAAGCACAGGTAAATAATTCTTTAGGAGTAGAAGACAGTAAGTAGCTAATTAAGTGTTCTGTCATAGGAAATCAGAATAGAGAGCGCTATGAGTTGAAGTGTCTGAGAATGCCTCCCAGAGAGGGTACGTTGAGGAAGAGAGTTGGAACTTTTTCTTAAGCATTCCAGGTAGAGAGTTGTGGTAGACTTATTGTGGTCCACTTGAGCAGAAATTCCCAGATGAACTGAGTTGGTGCGGTTCTGAGTGTAGAGGATCCACCTGAGGATTGTTGCCAACACAGCATAAAGGAGAACGGGAGCAGAAGACAGGCACTGGCTGTTTCCCAGGAGAAGCTTTGTTGTGACTGGTTTCCCTGAAGTGAACTTGACTGTTCTTGTCGCCGGAGGAGCTTGGAGCCTTTCCGTCATTGGGGACGGCTGCTGTTTGCTTTGAGGAGCTCTGATCTTCATCTCTGCTGTAAGCATCATATCCTGGATCCAGTATAGACTCTTCAGGCTTTTAGTGTAGACAAGGATGTACAAGGAACAGTGCTGGGGGCTCCCGACCCTTGACTGTATCGTTTGGGTCTCTAGTGCTTAGGTAGATGTTCTGTACTCTTCCTGCATTTGGCTTGTGTGTGAATGTTGTAACTTGTAGTTGTTCTATATTAAATCTGCTCTCTTGCAGACCATTGACTCTAGAAAAGTATCTATTACCAGACAGTTTTGTGTGAGAAAGTCAAGATAAACGAGACACCTCAAGGGGGAGCAGGGAGGCTGGTTTGGCTGTACCAGGGAAACTATGAGTTTAGTAAGTATCTCATGCTTTCATTTCCTCGCGTACTGAATACGGTGCTAAGCACTTAAGAAGAGCTCAGTAGTGATTGATCAGGATTGACTATTAAATTGAAGGTGGGAAATAAAGCTGAAGTTGTGGCTTAGGATTGCAGATGTCAAGTTAAGAAGTTTGGATCCAGTCTATTGGAATTGAGAAGTTACTGCACGCTGTTACATCTGAGAGCGGTAATAACCATTGTACTGAAACAGTGCTTACTATTTATCCAGTACTCTTTCAAGTACCTTATAGATTATGCTCCATTTATCCTTCACAACATCCTTTTGCAGTAGGAAACCAAGGCATAGAGAAGGTGGGAAATTTGTTCGAGGTTACACAGCTAGCAGGTTGACAGAACTGGAATTCGATACTAGGAAGTACGTAGTCTAGCTTCTGTGTTCATACTCTTACATACTTAGGACCTTTCTGTGAAAATGGTTTAATACCTTTTTCCAGGGTTCTTCTGCAGCTTATGAATCTAGAAATCAATCGCATAAATGAGCACTTTGGTAAAAACCTGGAATTAAAAGTTGGAGTTCTTAATTCCTGACTCCATGTGTTGTTCTCACTCCCCACCCCGCCATACATTTTTCTCTTTCTGCCTGACAAAGACAGGCAGGGTAGAGAAGTAAGCATCATCATTTTAAGCATGTTGATGCTTATGTTAGCTAATTAATGATCATAGAGATTATCTAAAACATGGAAAGATTCAATAGATATCAAATGCATTATTTTATGATGGTATTTAAATATTGTTAAATTTCTTGGTCCAAATGGGCCCTGAATGCCGAGATCACCTAGTATCGTGAGGATGTGGGTGCCGCACATTGAATCTTCAGCTGCATCGAATGATTCTCTCAGAAAGCCTGGAGTCCTCAGAACGCATACACTGAGATGAGTTCTTCCTGCCATGCAGCTCGTGCCACGTCCTACTTAGGTGTTGAATGAACAGTCTCATAAATCAAGCAGGGCTTTAGATGGAGAAGTTGTAGACAGAGGAACATGATAGAAGTTTTGTTTTCATTGATGTATGATGAAAAGAAAACAGATTCCATTTTCGATATTTGAAATGTTTACAAAACCCTGTACTTAAACCAAAGGGAAGCTGCAGAGTGCAGAAATGGGGGAATGAGCAGTATTAGGGTGCAGATTCTGTCATTTCACCAAAGCAACCCTAAAATGTAACATGATTCAGAGACTGAAATCCCAGTTCTGCTCCTTCTCAGTCTTGAGGCCCCTGCGCCCCTCACGGAGTGACTACAAAAACTAAACAACTAATATGTAATGTCAAACGTAGAGTGGGGAATTCTAAATGCGGTTCAGTGTTCTCTTAAAACACATCTGGTAACTCAATCATTCAGTCAGCATGAAGAGGCCAGTGCATAACGTAATGAAAGTGGGCTGGAAATACAAGCAGAGCTCAGATCGTGGTGGACCTTGGAGAATAAGTTCTTCTGTAGAAAGTGAGAGGGCAACAATTGATAGATTTTAGAGAGGAAAAAATAGGAATATATGCATTTCTAATTTATTTACATAATACCATTATTTTCTCCTCCCCCTTCTTTCTTCTTTTTTCTTTCTCTCCTCACATTTTTGTAGTATTCTCTAGTTTGATTAAACTTTTTTCTCATTAACTAATTTGATTCCCGAAGCGACATACAGGTATTGTTACTACCTGCATTTTACTGATTAGGAAACAGAGGCTTGTGTATTTTGCCCAAGGTTATATATCTAATAAGAGGCAGAATTTATACTTGAACCAAATCATAATATTCCAAGTCCTGTCTTATTTTTTCCATAGTCCATCACCACAAGGAAAATAAAAACCATCATGGAGCCTGTGTGTCATACATACTCCAGGGAAAAAGTACAGAACAGCTATAAATACCTTGCTTCTAGGCCATAAGGATAACCAGTAGATCTGAAACAACTTTACTTCTGAGCTTTGTTTCAGTACTATTTATTGACTGATCTTTAAGTGTCTTTCTGATGGCTATCATTTGATTTACAGATCCATTGAGAAAAGAAGTAATTTCAGATATTACGATTTCACAAAATAGTATTATGTTTTAACCATGCTAGTGTTTTCCCTGGTCTAATACCTTAAAAATGTGTATTTTCTGGAATTGTCATTTACAGATAGTGTTCTTTTCAGTTTGGTTTCACTACTTACTCCTGGTTTAGTTTAACATTTGTAGTCAATCCCCATTTAGTTTTTCAATGGGTTTACTGCATTCATACATTTCAGTTCTTATCTCTGTTGTTAGCACTGGATTAAAAACCTCAGGAATTCAGTATCCTCATTTTATAGATGGACACATTGAAGCTCAGAAGGGGGCAGGTAATAACTCACTGTTTGAAGTCAGGCAGTGGCAGAAGTGAGAAACGAATTCAGGTGGCCTAATTCTCTTTACCTTGCTACTCTAAATGTGGCCCAAGGGCCAGTAGAACCCGTGAAACCTGGAAGTTGTCAGACAGGCAGAGTCTGGACCCGACTCCAGACTTTCTGAATCAGAATCTGAATTGTAGCAAGATATTCAGGTGATTTACATGCACATTAAGGTTTAAGAACAGTTTTATATCACATTCATGTAAGTATTTGAAAGTGTGTGTGCACATTAGAGATACAGTGGAGAGTCAGCATGAGGAGAATGGGAAGAGCAGCTAGACTAGGGATAAGGAGAAGAGTAAGAAAGAAAGGGGGAGAGAGAAAAACAATGATTGGCTGCTTCTGAGGCAGTATGGACTGGAGGTAATGAAACACCCATGTAACATCCTTTACATGCTTGATGAATGGGACTGACATTCAGGAATGGGATCTAGGGAGGAAGTCTAATTTGGAGGGAATTTCTAAATAGGTAGGAGACAAAGCATGGAGGTAGAAAGTCATGCAGAGTGAGTAGAAGGAATACTAGTAGCTAGAATCTGGTTGACACAGTCCAAAGAGCCGTAAAAGAAAGCCTGGAGTTAGTAGGAGGACCTCAGGGTCTCAGAAGTCAAGAATTGTTTTAAATTTTTAAGCTAATGCCAGATAATAAAGACTAGAGACATAAAACTGAATTCTTCCTTATATTTTATAGTCAGCAGGCCACTGGTTATTTGGCTAGGAGCCCTGGCTAGGAATTGTTTCCTCCACTTTCAGAACTTTGCATTGGGCAGCTGTCAAATGCTACCTTGAGGCCCTGTTGTCATTGAATGCAGAACTTTCTGCCAGCAAATGCCTTATCAGCCATGTCCTGCTTCTTGGCCCTTGATTTTTCTGTTGATTGCTGGACTCCAGTATCCATCTGAGCTTTTCGCTGCTCCTATTTTTCATATGTTACTTTGAGGGGGTTGCTGGGGATCAAACTCAGGATTTTGTACTTGCCAGGCAAGCACTCTACCACTTGAGCTAAATCCTCAACACCTTGCTGCTCCTTTTTATATTTGTTCTTTTAGACTACCAGTGCCTTCTTTTAAATTTTATTTTATTTTAAACCAAGAACATGTATTGGTACATTCTACATACAATGCTCACATTCATTACATTTATTCTGTACCTATACACGATCTATCTTGGTTCTCCCCCCTCTCCCCCGCCCCTCCCATCTGCTCCCTCCCTCCCTATTTACAGCAGGTTCATTCATCATTTTCCATATTTTCCCTTTCCCCTGTTGCCTTTCTGCTTTTCCCCTTCTTTCCTTCTAGTACTCCTCTCCTCTGCACACCCTCCTCC
>PVJO010028226.1:0-18467 GCA_004026905.1 Hystrix cristata
CTGGGTCAAATGGAACCTCCAGTTGAGTCATTTAAATGTAAACGCTGCACACATCCAGCGGCAGCTTTACAAAGAGCAGGCACAGATCGCTGGCTTTTTCAAAAATCCACTTTAGTTCCAAACGAGTACCAACTTTTTTTCTTTGAATTATCAAATATGGATTCTAATTTTTCACCCTTTTGGCACAAATTACTTTAGTGTCTTCACTTGAAATAATTCTGAGATGAAAATGAAAAGAACATAATATCTTCGTAATAATAATTAAATGATACTAAAAGTGATCAGGTGGTTAAGAAACAACATAGGAGTGAGGGTTGAATTTCTCCTGTTTCAAACAGAATGAATGATAAGTTTTGTACTTTGCTAAGTCGTTATTCTAGCAAAGTGGCTACCATGCACAATTACAGATCGTTGTAGAATTATAGAGCTCATCAGTCATCACAGAAAGTTCATTTGGAAAATGGGAATCTACAGTAAATACTGATTTGGGATTTTCCATGTGCAAATTTTCCCCACTTTCTCCCTCTTCCCTGACTTATAACCGTGACTTTGAAATCTTGTACTTGTTTTTAAATTGTGAAATATATCACACATGTAAAATCCTGTATAGCCCTTCACTTTTGTAGTGTAGAGTATTAATGAAAACAATTTTCTCTCCCAGCTTATGAAATACAATGCTGCTAAACCCTTTGGAATATCCTGTGTCCCTCCCTAATTAAATTCCCATTCTTTCCTCTCAGAGTTAAACAATGTTTTTATGTTAATCACTCTCTTGTTTCCTTTACAATTTTATTTCTTATGTGTATAACACTAATAAAGATATGTTACTAGTTTTACTTATTACTGGACTCTGATAAATGTATATACAGCAATTCTCCTTTTCTTGACACAAGATTTATTCATAGTGATTTGTGTGGCTCATTTAAGAGCTCACTTTTAACTCTTGCATAGTATTTCCTTCTTCAGATACTTCCTAATATATTTACTCAGACTTCTCTCCTTGTGAATTTTGTTTTGCATTTCTTTGCTACTACAAACCATGCTGCTCTGAAATATTGGCATACACACCCCCATGGATCTCTTTCATAGCCTAACATCGAATTGTTAACAACCAATTTGCTCCAGTCCTGTCTTTTCAGGAATATTTGTATGAGGAATTTAGTCCTGGAAAGAGAGAGATGGCTTGTTGCTCACAAGCTAATTTATTTATATTCCCAAACAGTAAAGGGAGAGGCATTAACTTCTCAGATGTGTTCCAGAATTATACAGATAGAGATGGTTCCATCTCTCTACAGAGATTTGCTTACATTTCGGAACCAATTACATACTGTCACTACCTGGAAGGGAGGACAGGCACTTTTGCCAGGAGCCCTTGTGTAAAAACAGGCTCTTAATCTTGGGATTCCTCTCTAAATGTATTCCCATTGTTTGTAAAGGCAACACATGGCCCTCACCTCATTATTTGTGGCATTTGGGGCTACAATATTACTCTGACTGTTGCTTCTGCTGTGAATAATGAACTATATTTTGCTTCTTCCTCTGACCTCTTGGGTCTTCCTGCCAGCATCTAGAAACTATGGCTGAGTAACTTGTCACCCTGCAAGCAGGATACGAAATGAGACCTTTTCACAGTTCCTGGCATCGTGTTTTAACACAGACTTTCTGGTGCGTGTCTCTTGGAACACTTGTTCAAGCATTGTTTTCAGGGATACACTGAGAAGAACTTCTAGGTTATAGCTTCACTAGATAGTGCTAAGCTGTTTCTGAAAGGTGACAAGGTCAATGTACACGCCATTCAATAATGTTAGTTTTCGGTTCTATTTCTTCATCAGTATTAGGCATTTCCAGTTCATTAAATCATTCTCACCCTCCTGGGCCTGAAACGGCATTTTATCATGGTTTCATGTGCAGCTCCCTGGTCTAGTGCAATTGCAGGATTTTTGCCCAACACATTGTTCCTGTTACCACTTTCTCTTCCGAGAAACGTCAGCCGGCGAGTTTTTTCCCACTACAGTTCTGTAAGGTTGAGAATCTTTGTCTAGTTAATTTCTAGGAGTTGTTTACATTGAATAGAGTCTGGTCAGTTTTTAATTATTTGAGATGCAAATATCTTTTCCCATGTTCTCATCTTTGTTTTCTTTACTGTATCTTTTAATAATCAGACATTTTATTTTAATGCAATAAAACAATGTTTTTCTTTATTCTCTGTGCTTTGGGATATTATTTCAGAATTATTTCCTACGCCTCAGATAATAAAAATATCTTTCTATATTGTCATTTGAAATTTAAACTTTTATATTTAATATATATATATTTTTTTTTGGTTTGGTGCTAGGGATCGAACTCAGCACTTTGTACTTGCTAAGCAAGCACTGTAACCACTGAGCTAAATCCCCAGCCCTTAAATATTATGTTTAATATTTAAATTGTTGAGCCATCTGGAATTGATTTCCATGTATGCTGTGGGGTAAGAACCCATGTTAGTATTTCTCCTGCACATAGAAAATTATCAGAGTACAATTTATTGGGTTGTTGATCTTTTTCCCCCTGACCTACAATGGTGGTTTTATCATATACCAGATTCCAACAAACAGGCTTATCCCTAGGTCGTTGGGTTCCACTGGTCTACTTGACACCCCCAATCCCAGTGCTAATTACTACACATAATCATAGTTGTATAACTATCACAGCATTACAGTAAGTCTTGTTAGCTAGTATGGAAGATTTGAATCCCTCATTTTTCAAATATGCTGCTTTTCCAAATACATTTTATGAGTAGATCATCTTGTCAAGTTACATGAAGAAAAGCAACTACCTTAATTAGGTTTTAACTAGAAATGTATCTAGCCATATATCAATTTGGAAAGAATTGCCATATTTACATTATTGAGTATTTCAAACCATGAGCATTCCTCTCATTTAGATTTTACCAAACCAACATTTCACACATCATTTGCTAGATTTATACCCAGGTATTTATTTTTTATGTTGTTGTTACTATTGTAAATCGCATCTGCTTTTTAAAATGCATTTTCTAATTGTTTGCTGCTGAAATGTAGCAGTATATTGAATTTTGATATATTTATATTGCCAAACTTTTACTAATTCAAATAATTTAATAATCATTACAGATTTTAATGTAAAAATTTTATCACTGACTAATAATGGTATTCTCCTCCTTTTTTCCAGTCTTTAAGATTTTAATTTATTCTTCTTGCCTTAGATCACTAACTGATACCATCTGGAAAATGTTGCACGTGTGTACTAATAGTAGTTTTCCTTGTTTTTATTTTTCAGTTTTAAAGAAAATGCTTTCTAAAAATCTTTCACTAAATGTGATACTACATAGTCACTTTAAGAGATTCAGAGTATTTTCTTCGATTCTATTGAAGAATTGTATAAAGTGATTTCCCTTGTCTAGTGAGATAATCATGTAAGAAATGAATGAAATGAATGAACTTTTTATTAAAACACATTTAAATCTTTCTATTACATTTAAATTTTACATATTGGAGAATTCGGACTGGTAGAATTTTGCCTGGAGTTTTTGTATGTTTTCTTTGGATGAACGTGACCTGTGACTTCTTTTTCCTCATGCTGTCTTTCTTTCATTTGGGCATCACACACTCTAGCTTCATTTAATTCTTTCACCAGATCTTTCTGAGTGAGTTTGATACATTAACTACTGTTCTGGGGCTTTGGAGAAACCACAAACAAAGCAGTCAAGATCCTTCCCCTTGTAGAATTTAATCCTTTTAACATAGTAAATAATAAATGTAACGAATAGTTAAACTTTGTATTAAAGGAAGATGTACACTGTGAAGGGAAAAATAAAACAGAGAATGGGAAGAAAACAACCAGAGTTGCAAGTGAGGGGCAAGTTGTGATTTCCTAGAAAGAGGTTAGGGTAGTTGTCACTGGGAAGGTGACTTTTGAAGGAAGTCTCCTGTGGCTATCTGGGACGACAGCACTCCTGAGAAAAGGAAAAGTCATTGCAAATCTGCTAATGCAGGAATGTCTGTAACATGTTCCCGAAACATCAAGGACAGTAACGTGGCTACAGGGATTAAGCGAGGTGTCAAGATATGAGGCTGGCAAGGTATACAGTTGAATTCCGTGGGATCTTATGGGCCATGTCCTCAGAATTCGACTTTCTGCCGAGGGAAACTTGAGATGTGAGTAGGGAAAATATGCTCTGTCTAATATTTTGATAGACTCATTCTAGCTTACTGAGCTGAGAATGAACTATAGGGAGGCGAAGGTAGAAGTACAGACCTGTTCTGAGACTACTGCAATACTCCAAATTGTTTAGAAAACAGGTAACTTTTAAAACATAGATCCAACCCCATTTCTTGCCATCTTAGATGTAGAATGCGAGAGGAAGAAAAGAATGAAGGACAATTCCAAGGTTTTGGTCTGAGCCCCTGAGATGGGGAAGGCTAAGGTAGAGCTGGTTTGGAGGAGAGTAGGGGGAAATCAGGAATTCAGTCACAGATTTTAAGTTTGAAGCACCCCCTCAGATATTCAAGGGGAGAAGGGTAGGGGCAGCTGGGTATGAGTGTGTGGAGTTCAGGCCCAAGGGAGGTGTGTGTGTGTGTGTGTGTGTGTGTGTGTGTGTGTGTGTGTAGCAAGGAGTGAGTGAGGAGAAGAACTCCAAGCTGTTGCATGCCCAAGCAGGAGAAGATGGACTGACAAAGGCTACCAAGGATGATTCAGCAAAATAAAATGTTTTGCTTGAATTTTCTGAGGCATACATAGCCCATGGATCCAGGCCCCGACCCCTCCGAATATGAGCCAAAGGTGAGGAATTCTTAATAAACTCTGCATGTTCTTCTTTACTCAGATTCCTGCCCTGACAGGATATGGACCAACTCTGCAGTACCATCTCCCACTATCCACAGACTTTGCATTTGATTTTTCTGCATGTTTTTCCTGATCCCATTAAGATTATATCTCAAAGCCAGGCAGAGAAGGATGAGTAGCACATGATTTCATGCATTTTACGGAGTCTGAAAACGTTGACTGTATACAAGCTGAGGGTAGAATGGTTGTTACCAGAGCTTGGAAGAGGGAGGGATGAGGAAAGGTTGATTAGTGGGTATTAAGTTATAGTTAGGAACAGGAAGTTCTGCTGTCTACTGCACATAGGGTGACTACAGATAACTATAATGTACGATGCATTTCAAAACACTAGAAGAAAGGATTTTGAAAGTTTTCACCATAAAGAAATGATAAATGTTTGAAGAGAAAGATGGGCTTAACTGGATTTAAACATTTTACAATATAGGCATGTATCAAAATATCACATCATCTCATTAATATTTATAGTTTTTAATATATCAACTGAAAAGCAGTTTAATAAAAATAAGTAAATAAACTATATTTTAGCTATAATTTATATATAATACCCCTAAAGAGTTTTTTGGGGGGTGGGGCTGGGGATTGAACTCAGGGCCTTGAACTTGCTAGGCGAGTGCTCTACCACTGAGCTAAATCCCCAACCCCTAGAGAGATTTTTAGAAATGTTTAAACAGCTACATTGCCCTGGTACGTTTGCTGCTAGACTGGTTGCAGGATACGCAAAATTTGGAAGAGTTGGCAGTAACTGTAAGATTCTGGACTGACAAACTAGTAGAGTCACCATCTACAGGCATGGTAAAGACTAGTGGATAAATAATTCTACTTATAGGGGTTGAGTGCAAAATCAAGAGTCAGTATATTTTGAACTTTTGATTTCGGAACTTACTACTGCAAACATTAGCCACAAATGAGTTGTCTATGTCAAAGTAATCATCTTGGAAAATCTTTCATTTATTTCGATAATGCTGGCATTTTTAAAACATCTGGGGACTCCTTTTTACCGAATAGTAGAGAAGTCTTAGAATCTTTTTTCTTACTATCCTCCACCACAGAAACTCCATAGTCTGTGAGGATGAATTTGATTTTTTTTTTTAAAGAGCGAAAAATTATGTATCACAGTGTCTATTGAAAATAGTGGTTGATCGAACTAGAGAATTATTGTTTTGGATCTCAAATGAGTATGGTCCTAATTTAATAACTGGCTTTCTTTAGTGATGTCTGCACTGGCTTGTGCACGGTTCAACACATGTGATCAGTGGGTATTTATTGATCATGACCTTCCTCACAGCACGATCAGTGACCCTGGCCAGAGGGAGTCAAAATCACACGCCATCAATCTGAATGAGTAACAGTAAGGAGGGAAAAGAATTCCGTGCACTTTCTAATATGTCTCGCCCCTTTGTTTATCCACCAAAGCTCAGGCTAGCCCTACTGAGGATAGTGCTTGTCAGTGGTGCTGACTTTGAATGACAAACTCTTCACATAACCTTCAGGCACAGCCTCAGTCCAGGCCTATCGCGGGCAGCCCAGGGAATCCCCGGGTGGCAATAAATGTCTCATATTCATTCCTCACTGGGTAACAATGTGGTTTGCAGACCTAAAGAAAACCACACACTGCTATACTACATTTTAAATGCTACTGATTCCTTTCCTGACTGGTTTTTCTTTAAAAAAAAAAAATTAGGTGTTCTTCTTGTCATTTATTTTTTCATCCATTTATGGCATTTTTAGTTTCTTTTCAGTTCTACCCCCCTAGGTAATTGCATTGTAAATAATCTTAAATAATTCTCAAACTCATTCTAACAGGATTTTCATGAATTTCTACATCTATAACAAATACATTTATCTTGGCTCGTGACAGTGTTAATAATTTTGTATCACTGTAACATTAAAGTGATTCTACCAATTATAATAAAATATTTATATACTTCTAGCTCTTTAACATGTATTTTAAGAAAAAAAATATGGATAGTTCCACGACAGGATTCTAATATGAAAACAGCTAAGGAATGTGATGTTTGAATTTCTGTACCACATAAATCAACTATTTGTAGATAGCTAAAGTGATTGAATTAGGCTAAACCAAGTTAAGTTTCTATTTTTTTCCATGAAAAGTCATAGTGATTCTGAGCTGGATTAAGAAATATAAACTTAAATATACCCAAGTGATCATAATTATATTTAAAGTATAATTTTTAAGAAAATGATTAAAGATAAAATACTCTTTACATTAATAGGAATAATCCTTCTGCTTTTTTAATTTCAGGATTTCTGTTATATAAAGTAGAAAACGTCAACAAATCTATAGTAGGTGTACTTTTACTTTTTTGAAGGACCATCACAGTGTTCTCTATAATGGTGGTATTAATTTATATTCCCATAAACAATATTTAAAGGTTCATTTTTCTCACATCCTTGCTAGCATTTATTTTTTGACTTTTAGTAATAACCATTTTAACTGCAGTGAGATCATATCTCCTGGGTTTGCCTTCCATCTTCCTGATGATTATACTACATATAAAAACATTCATATGTAAAAAACATATATACACAATAGCTAAAATGTGGGGCTCTACTGATGGATGAAATGATAAGCTAAATGTGGAATACATGCATACAATGGAATATTATTTAGCCTTGAAGGCTTGACCTCAAAGACATTCTGCTATGTGAAACCAGCCAGTCACAAAAAGAAAAATTACATGTAATTCCACTTATATGAAATACTTAGAGTAGCCAGATTTTTAGAGACAAGAGTAGAATGGTGGTTACCAGGAACTGTAGCGAGAAAGGAATGAAAAATTACTGCTTAATAGATATTGAATTTCAGTTTTACAAGATGAAAAGAATTCTGAAGATGGATCGTAATTATGGTCATATATCTTTAAAAACACAATTAACACCACTGAAATGTACAATAAAAATGGCTATGATACTTAAGTTTTTATGTACTTTACTACAATAAGAAATTGGGGAAAAACAAGAGAATAGTGGGAAGGATAGTAAAAAATGTAAATCAGTGACTTTTGGTTAGTATTCTTTTAGAGACTACAGAAAAAAATGAGGTAAAAAATGTCATTATTTTCAGACAATAGATTGATTTCTCTATATAAAAACTAATTGTTATATTTAAGGACACCAAAAATTTTGCCAATGCCAATAAATCATTAGCTGAGAAAGAAAGAAAATCAAGCACCAATATTAATAATAATAAAGCAATAAACCAGGGTCATAATTAAACTTGTAATTGCCCAAATTAGATGGTCATTGGTAATTTAGATATAATTTGTTGAGAAACTCACTTTTGTTGTTATTCTGGCATCTTATTTCTTTATAATCACCTTGTTACTTTAAATAATTTCAAGCAGACTCTCATCATCTGTACTATGCTATGCCCAACATTGGTGTTCCACCATGATTATTTGAAAACATTATATAAAATGATTAAAGTTAGTGAAAATAGACTTTTAGAAATAATGAACTAAAACAAAGTATTTCTAAAACACAGAGCTGCATGTTCTCAAGAAGGGTTTGCTGAATGAAAAGAGAAATAAATGAATAACATAACTAATCACTCTTACTTTGGAATGGTAATAGGTCTTAGGGGGACCTGCTGATGTCCAGTCACCTGTTAGTTAGAAAGGTTAATAAACCTAAGGTAGCCCGATGAGTCATTCATTCCTCGGTATGATTTTCCAGACCAGAAGGTCAGTCTTGAAAATCCAAAGGCACTCTGAAACGTTTAATGGTGATGACTCTGTCTCCTGGGATAGGACGGACTCTGGGATGTGAGCCTAAAAATTTAGACATGAAATAAGAATCAATAGGATAAGGGCCTCTCAAATCAGGAGGCATCTGGAAAATACATAGATCTTTCGTTTCTGGTAAAGTGTGCTTCTTGTTACCCCTTTTTAAACCACCCACCCTAATTTGTGTCAGCTCTTTGAGAAAAATTAATGATTGAGCCAAAGAAATGATTCATTACACATTCAAACCAAAAATTCTGATAAGAATGTGACTAATTGGTTCCTTCTCTTCCAAAGAAAAGACAGGACACACAAATTGAACTTTTGGTGGCCAAAAAAGCAAAACCCATGACTTTGCAGGTTCATCTCAAAAAGTTTTCTACATGTCATGGTTAGATGTTTTCAAATGTTTCATCACTGGAGATGAGACAGACTAAAAGTAAGTATTCAAGGAAGGATGCAGGGTCATTTTAAGGGGCCTTGAAAAAGGAATGTATTTGTTACTCAGAGGTTTTGTAGAGAAGACACATAAT
Source organism: Hystrix cristata (assembly GCA_004026905.1). Classification (NCBI taxonomy): domain Eukaryota; kingdom Metazoa; phylum Chordata; class Mammalia; order Rodentia; family Hystricidae; genus Hystrix; species Hystrix cristata. The sequence continues at coordinate 9,140 of PVJO010028226.1, forward strand.
TCATTAAACAAAGTAATTTGCAAATCATATTAGTTTAAACCCATAGAATTTTAGGAATATGTGCAGAAGTGTTTCCAACCCACTAAAATGTGAATTTACTTTCATTTTAGCAGTAGTCGAAATACACATAAAAATGCATACTGTTTAGAGAATACAACTACCTACACAGTTCATGCAGCTTAAACAGTGAAAATATTCCAGCGCACAAAGACAGCTTTGGAAAAGTATTTGTTAGTTTTTAATTTTAAAATATATTCTGCTGTACTGCACGTTGTATTCTGATAACTCTTTTTAGTTGAGAAGTAGAATAATCCAAAAATCTCAAAATTAGAGAACACTTTGTACTTTTAGTCCTATCCTGTACCTGTATAATTTTGTAGGGCAAACCATTGTTATTTACCCGAAATTGAGTTTGTATGACTTCATCGTTTTTTCATGACCAATAGGAAAGAGAAGCTTGGAGAAATCTGGTATGTGGGATCGACTGTCTCCTTAAAGTGTCTACTTCCGATCACGTCCAAATAGAAAAGTTTGGTCAACAGCCTTAAAATCATGACTCAGGTGCTGACATAAGGATTCTCTCATGGTACAAAGAGGGAAGAAAGATGTGGGTAGGGGCTGAAACAGGCAGCTGGTTATTTATTACAGTTGAGTTCAAAGAAGCAGAAACCCCACAAACAAGTGACTCAAAGCTTTGTCTGTATCTCTGCTTTCTTTGTTCACTTTCCTTGTTCCGGTAAATGAATTCTAGATTTAGAGGATTTTTCAGTCAATACCCAGAGACATAGGAAGAGAAGAAGTGAAGTCAGCAAGGAGATTCAATTCTTCCAAGGAGTGAGCAATAGGCATTTTAAATAGGCATATGGAAGGATGGAAAAGGACTCCTTTTTTAAAAGGAGAAGAAAGATTATCGTGATGATGTCTTTGAATAGGCAACCGGAAGACAGGATCCAGAAAACAAGTAGATGTGTTGGCTTTAGATAAGAGCACAGACATTCATCTATGAGAACAGGAGGTAAGGGAGGGTGGGAGTGGGTGGAAGCTCTTAGGATTGTTACCAATTAGTGGCGAGATGAGAAGCAAGACCCTCTGAAAAAGTGAGAACTGCTAACAGGATGTCCAAGGTTTAAGGAGAAATAATTGAGCATCAAATCATCAGCAGAGATAGAAAACAGAGGAGCAAGAGTCATGATCAGGGATGTATGGCAGTGACAGGCAATGTCTGAGGTCAGTGGTCCACTTAGCATGGTTGGGTATTTTTCTCCGGCCTGTTTCAGCTACAGAGACACAGGCCAGCAACACGCCCAGTTTAGGTTTAACCGGGCTGAGGTTCTACTAGCAGTGGCAATGGCATTGAGAAAGGTTCTCAAAACCTGTCTCTGTCTACCGTGTGGTTAATGGAAATCCCTACCAGTCCCTAGAAATGGTAAATATTAACCTTATCTGCATATTCTGCTGCCATTCTTTCAGCATTTTATATATGTCCACGCAAGTAATAACAAACTTAAAAGATGTTCTTTTTATTCAAAATATTTGTGTTCTCTGCAGTTCCTGAGAATACTGTGTTAGTGAATAAGGAGCCACTTTCCTAAGACAAAAAGAAGCCCCCTTTCCGTTAGCTGAGTTAGCCTGAGGAGTGTAAGCGTTCTCGGAGAAGCAAGGGTTCACATTTCTGGCTCAAGTTTTCATTCTTAGAAGTTGCATTCTCCTCAGTTAGGAAATAGAACACTTTATGATAAGATACTGCTGACCATATGATTTTACAAAAGTGAATATATTCCTAAATCCTTATTTAAGAGGTTACATAAGATTCTATAGTACCGGTATGCCATTGTTCCTCAAACAACCCCCTATCCTTAGACCATGTGAATGTGGTGTTAACCTTCCACAATGTTAACACAGAGTTGTTATGCATATTTTCTATTTTGGATAACTCACTTTTTTCCTTTTGTTCTGAATATGTGGACATTTAGTTTCTAATGGACTTTTTCTGTTATAAATGTTGCAAATCATTCTTATAGTCTCCCTTTCCCTTTTAAGTATAATTATGGTTTTGAGAACTTTGTTTTATGTGTAGGTGAATACTCCATTTCCATTCCTGTGCACTGTCTCAATACAACAAATGAGATCTGCTGAGGAACTTCAGGGTGCTAGCACCACACAGCTGTCCTTAACTTCTAGTATTTTGTTAAATTGACTCCTTGCAAGCTCTGATATGTATCTTTATAAACAGTGAAGAATAATGAGTGAAACACATGAAAACAGAAAAAACAAGATTTAGTATTATTAAAGGGAAAAGAATACTAGATTAGAAAGACAGAGAATAGATAATGCTAAACCATGCAGATATACGTAGATATAGATCATATTGCATTTCCACAGGTCATTTCTCCAGCTTTTTTTTTTCTCATTTCTTAGCCCCTAGCATTCAAGTATACTTATTTTTTTTAGCACCAATACACAAACCTCAAATGTTCATTTTTGCTCAGGTCAGATGACCTCCAAGTATAAACCTAACATTGTATATTTCAGTGAAAAACCAAGTTCATTACCCTCTGGTAATATAAAAAACTTTAGACTAAGATTTCTTTTATTGCCAATAATACATTCATTGAGTATTCAGATAGTATAAGGCTTAAAAGAGTCCTGAGGTTTTAAACATTTTTCTTTATGCACTTTAATTTTTCACATTTGCAGTTATTTTTTAAAGAAAAATAGTATATGACTAATGAATTTAGAAAATGAACTTAGAAAACATTGCAAAAAACTGAAACTTTAATATTCTTTACTCTGGTATATGATGCGAAGGTGTTTCTAAAGATAAATACAAATCACTTTAAAGTGTGGTGTTTTGGAACATAGAACCTTTTTTCTATGTTACTCTAACTGACATCATTAAAGCATTTCAAAGTTAAATAAAATCTCAATTTTCTAATAATTCATATGACTTCTTTAAAATATACTTTCAGCAACCCTTATTTACTTTTTTTGGTCTAGAAAACTAAACAGTGATTTAATCCAGAAATTACACTGAAGAATTGCATTGTAGAATATTGTTTAAAAGTACATAAATTTGATTTAAAACAGAAAGGAAAGATTTTCACACAACATTAACGAATAGAATAAAATTATTTATCTACAAATCACAGACATCAGCATATACTGTATAAATATTACCACCCCAAAGGAATTTTTTAGAGTTTATATCCTGATAGGAAAAAACGTCTATGATAAGAAGAGCAAAAACTAATTACGTTTCCATCACAAGGTGCACAAGAGGGATACACCGTAGGAATACTGAGTGTTACTCAGTAGAAAACTTTTAGAACCATCCTTCGAATAAGATTTATTTTTTTAAAAGTACTGAGAGTGTTTCTTTTCAAATAAGTCAGTTCCTGAAGACTGTTTCATTACTTGATTCAAATTCTCCTGACCTTATGATGATTATATGGTAAAGTTTTATGAGACAGTATAAAAGTGTAGCTGCTACATTGGTGGGGGAAAAAAAACCAATAGTAAGTTGACCATTTAAACTGCTCTATTTAAAATAGTAGCAAAAAAATTATGCCCTGATTGACGGACATCTTGCAATACTTTGAGATAATTCAAAATGGGTAGTATAATTTTTCTCTAGGTGAAAGCTATAACTTAATAGTAAAATGATTGCAAGTCTCAATTCTGAGGTAAGTTACAGTAGTGTTAGGCTAAAGTATCTTGAGGAATCATTTCTTCGTGGCATGTCACCTGTATCAGTCAGCTTTCTTGTTGTTGAGAAACAATACCGACACCCACAACCTAAAAGAGAAGTGGTTTGATTTGGTTTAGAATTCAAGTGGCTCTGTCAGTCCACGGTCAGCTGGCTTCTGGGCAGAAGTATCATCATGGAAAGGCATTCTGGCTCACAGCACAGCAGCCAGAAAGCAGAGGGAGGAGAAACACACCCTTTCAAATCACACCCCACTGCCCCACCTTAGCAGGGCCACCTCCTCGCAGCACATTCAGCCCTAAAGTCATCAAGGGATTCATCCACCGAGTAGACTGCACCCACAGGGTCCATTTTCCTTTCAAAAGCCCAACCTCTGAACACACGAGGTTTGGGGGGAACACTTCATTTTAGATCTAGACCATAATACTTTCCCTGAAGAAAATGTGTGTGTGTGGGTGGGTGTGTGTGTGGGTGGGTGTGTGGGTGTGTGTCCTTTTACTCGCTATCGATCCATTTACCAGGTAGCTTAGTTTGGCAGATCCTAGGGAGGCCTGTAGGTCAGAAGTGACCATGTATGATAGAAATGCAGTAACATCTCACATACACAAAATGACTAGTCTAGGAAATTCAGTTCTCTAGAATACACCAACGGTAGGAATACACCAAACAGAAAGCAAGAAAGACATCTGAATACATCAAAAAGATAACTCATAAACCAAACATTATGCGCTCTATGCTCACTGAAAAAAAAAACCTTCAGGCCTTTACTCTCAGCATTGTACTTCACACACAACTTTACTACTTTGCTTTCCCAGTCTATAGCAAATTAGATGCAGTATGTTAGAAATTGGAAATACTGAAGGCAGCAAATTGACAACAAAACCTGATAACATCTAGCCTGAGCATAAGGGATAAGACCCCCCAAAATTAGAGTGCAGTACAGAGAACTGAAAAACAGTGAGCTCTTGGAGCCCATCCGGACGGTACCAACAGCCCTACATCATTCACTGGCAGGTACTGTGCAACTGGTGTGTGCATGGCAACAGTAGCTAAGCCAAGGGTGATGGTACAACAGTACCTAACTATTACTTTAATAGTACAGTGCTAGGAAAACGATATTTAAAAAAATTTTTTGCAAGCTTGTATCAATGCTAGAGAATGCTTATGCATGCCCAAGAATCACTGAGAATTTCTACTAGATACAGGAGACTTGATAATGAATGGAAGAAGGCAAGAGAGGGTCAATTGGGAAGTTCCTTCTCTTTAGAAGAACATTTATTCTCAGCCTGATAAGAACAGAAGCCCCTACCTACACTCATTAGCTCAAAAAAACTGAAGAGAGAATATTAACCTGGTGTTTAGAGAAAATATTTTCCACCTAAATAAAATACTTTACGAATAAAAATAAGCATTGATTTGATTCCATTAGAATGGACAGAGAAGCAGCCAAGAACTACTACTGCTTAGTGAGCACTAATGGGTGTCAAATATTATTTTAAGCAATTTATACGCATTATCTCATTTAATCCTCACATCAACCATGTGAAGTAGAGAGGTAAGGGACTTTCATGGAAGTTTATCAAATTTCAAATAGCTTGTAAGAGACTGAACGCACAAAACCAAGGAGCAATACCACCAATAAATTTTAAATATGAACCACAAGTAGGGAAAATATTTTTCTAAGTATTTTTGATAAGTGGCTAGTACACTTATAATAATGATTCACAGAATTGATAAGAATAGTACTACCATGTCCCACAGAGAAAACAGAGAAGAGATGAATTACTGATAAATGTCAAAATGTTAACCTCCCCCAAATTAAAAAATTTACAGTATTCATGAGGAGAAGCATGCAGTGAGACTGACACTCTTACGTTTTTTGCTGATGGAAATATGAATTGTCCATCTTTTCTAGAAAGTAATTTGTTGAAATATCTGCTGTAGTCATTTTGCTTTATATTGCATTCTAAAGAAAAAGTCTTCAATGTGGATTTGTAAAGGCATAAGTTTTGTTTTAAAATTATGTTCAAATGTTAGCATAATTTATTTATCAAAGAGAATATGGTTACATCCTGATAATTAACAAAATAATTGGAAACAACGAAAATGGGTTATAATAGGGAACTATTTAAATAAAGTATTTAAAACCCTTCAATTTAATCATATGCCACCATTTACATGGTAATAAATAATTTTGCTGGCATTCATTGGAAATTGTTATAGCCCCAAACTGGAAATAACCCACCAGTTAAAGAAGTAAAGGACAGAAAATGGCGGCAGGGCCACGCAATAGAACACTACTCGACAATAAAAAGAATTAACTATTGATACACACAACCAAATGGATGCACCTTAAAACAATTTTCCTGAGTGAGAGAAGCTGGACAGAAAAGAGTATATGTCATATAATTTAATTTATATAAAACTCTAGAAAATTCAACCTAAGCTATAAAGATGGAAAGCACTCAGTGATTTCCTATTAAGTTAGGTAGAAGAAGGAGGTGATAGGAAAACAGTACTTGAGGAAACTGTGGGAAGTGATGGGTATGTGCACTCTCTGAATTGTGGTATTAGTTTAATTGTGCATAATACATAAAACATTCATGCCCATGTTTACAGCAGCACAATTCATAATTTGTGAATTTTGCAAGCAGCCTATATGTTCATCAAGAGATGAACTGATAAAGAAAACGTGGTATGTACACACAATGGAGTACTACTCTGCCACAAAGAAGCAGAAACTTGAGTCATCTGTAGGAAAGGGATGCACCTTAAGACCATAATGCTAAGTGAAATAAATCTGACACATACACTTAAATACCGCACAGTTTCTCTTACACAAGAAACCTGAAGTACAAATAAAAAGCAAAACAAAAGCTAGATAAAAGGAAGTAGGGAGCTAAATCTTCTGCAGATGGGAAGGAGATCAAGAGATGGAGAGAGTGGGAGTGAGGGGAGAGAAAGAGAATGAAAGAAGGAACTAAGAAGCAATATGCACACAGACCGACTCCCCAAGAGGAATGCAGTCACTACAAACACGCTGATAAAACATAAAAACCGAATACAAGAAAAGACAAAAAACTTATTAAATCGTACATTTTAAATATATGCTGTTTAATATATGTCAATAATACCTAAGTAAAGCTATTTACTTCACTTTCATTAAGGTTGCCATTCCAGTAAGAAAACAGACCTAAATTTTCAGCTTTGTTCATTAAAAACACACAGCCAAAGAACCAATGTGGACCCACCAAGGCTGGCTAACACAGAAATTGCATCTGAAAAATACATGCCTTAGCCTTGAGTCTTAGCACAGTAAAGGTGAGAGGAGGGCAAAGAAGAGCAAATATTTCTATATAAGACATCTATGGTCGTCTTCACATAAAATGTATCTGCACAGACTTTCACCCTGCGACATTCCTCAGGACATTGCCACCTGCCTTCCCAAGAACCTTGACGGGAGGAAAAGGCTTGAAATCACCCAGAAATATGTGCCTTCCCACATTCAAATTAATAAACTGTGTTTCTGGTTTACATATTGGTCCATTACCAATAAAATCTTCTTTGATTTTATGAATGAGATACAGTTTCTAGACCTTCAAATCTGAAGAAATGAACCTCAATTCTTAGTGAAATTACTAAGCCACCCAACTATTAGGGGCTTCTGAGTCTTAGCCTTCTCCCAGGCCCCCAAAATAATAATTTCTCTTCAAGGAAAGCTTCAGCAGGAAGATTCTGATTTGAAAGCTTTTGCTGTATTTCCTTAAGGAACTATTCATTTTCTTAAGGAAATCCTAAGAGTGCCTCCCTATTTGCATAAGGCAAAAACATGCTTTAGAAAGTTGCAGGTTGTGATATTTTTACAAATGACCCAATTACTCCTCTTTTAGAATCTTTAAGCATTCACCATTAAAGAATTTTTGTCACACATACAGACATTTTTTTATAATTACAGAGAAAACTAAAAAAAAAAAAAGCTGCTAGAAGCAAAAATAAGACTTTAGACTTGCAGCTGAAATAAAGTTATTTAGGATTTATAAGTACTTTTCTGATTTTCCAGCAATATCTGTAGAAATAAAATTCTGAGACAGCACCCAGGCATTCTGTCCAGAATAAATCTGGGCCTCACACCTGTATCTGTAAAAAGAAACCACCTGGGGTCAAGGTTCTGGCAATCTTCCAGCTTCATAAATATTAGTTAATGCCTTTCTATGATTTTTTCATCCAGAATGCAATTCTGGGCACTGGGTACAGTTGTATTAAATACTCATGGTCACCCCTCGTTGCCTAAGACATGTTTGACAAACACTATTATTAAAGAGCAAATCCATACAGAGGTCAAGAGAGGCTCTCCCTGACCTCGTTATCCCTGAGTGCACTTCTGGGAGTTGCATCTTTAGATGGGGTCAGGGCTGTGGGGAGAAGTCATTTCTTTTCCAAGTTTTCAGATAAGACTTCACGGTGAACTTAGGGAGAAAGGAAAAGGAAGTAAATTGAGTACACTGCTTGTCATTTCTTCAGCATAGGTGAGTCCATAAGTCACTCCACAAAGATATGACCTGCACAGAGCCACACAGAAGAGGCAAAGAGTAGGTGGCATCCTCCAAAGGCAAATGCACACACTCACATTCGCAACATGAGAAAACAGGCTGCCAGATAGCCACGTGAGATACAGGCTCTGCACTCAAGCTGAAATAAAAGCTAATGAGAGCAAACAAGTGCAGTTAACAGTATCTTCCAACAAATTCTGCTCCGCGAGCAGTGTTGACCCACCAGGGCATAAGCCAGGAAGAGGCGCTCAAGCGTGGTAAACTCTAGGGATATGGCAGACAGCAGACTGAGACCAAAAGCCAAAGGCAACTCTGCACAGGGCGTAGCAGAGGGATAGAAGCTCTGCAACACTGTCCCTTTGAGTTGTTGTAGTTTTGTGTATCTGTCAAGCCTGCTTGTTGCTAACAAAAATACAGTGGGATTTATTCAGATCATTTTTGGAGATCAATAAAGAACCACATCTTGAATCTTGACTAGCTGGATACAGACTTCTCGTATATCAATTCTCTCATCTTTCTTTTTTTAAGTTTTATAATAATCCATTTTATTTTTTTATTAGAACATACCTGCAATATATAATGTCACATTCCTTGTGTGGAGTTGGTACATGTACATAACACATCTTAATTCTTTTCCCTTTCCCCTCCCTCCATCTCTTGATCCCCTTCTCATCTGAGAAAGATCTATCTCCCTACTTCCTATTATCTATTTTTATTTTGCTCTTCATTTATACTTTGGATTTCTCATACAAGAGAAACCATGCAATCTTTAAACTTGTGTGTCTCGTTTATTACATTTAACATTATGGTTTCAAGGTGCACACATTTTCCTACAAACAACTCAAGTTTATCTTTTTTTTTTAATTTTAAACGAAGAGCATGTATTGGTACATTCTACATACATTGGTCACATTCATTACATTTATTCTGTACCTATACATGGTGCATCTTGGTTCTCCCCCTCTCCCCTGCCCCTCCCCTCTCCTCCCTCCCTCCCTATTTATAGCAGGTTCATTCATCATTTTCCATATTTTCCCTTTCCCCTCTCTTTCCCCTGTTGCCTTTCTGCTTT
>PVJO010028227.1:0-18474 GCA_004026905.1 Hystrix cristata
GGACCTTGGGCTTGCTAGGCAGTCACTTTAACCACTGAACTAAATCCCCAGCCCCTCCATCCGTCTTTCTTCCATGTCTTGGTTACCTTTTCTTTCACAAGAGATTGATCTCCCTATTTCCTATTCTCTACCTTTTATTTTGCTCTTTATTTATATTTTGGGTTTCTCATATAAGAGAAACCACGCAGAATTTAGACTTGGGTGTCTTGTTTATTTCGCTTAATGTTATGGTCTCAAGGTGTATCCATTTGCCTACAAATGACTCAAGTTTACCCTTTTCTTACGATACGTGTTAAGAATTTTGACCACAGGGAAATCTGCAAACCCAAGGGAGAATTGCAGAGTGGGAAATATTTGAATGAAGAAGGAAGAAGGAAAAAGCAGTAGTGGTTTGAGTATGGGGTATATGTAGTTAAATTTCATCTAGATTTACTGGTCATCAATGAAGAGCAATGAAGTCTTAAATTTCATCTAGATTATTGGTCACCAACGAAGAGCATGAAGTCTTCTTTGTTGGAATTACAAAACATTCAAGACATGCGGTAGTGATGGGCTCCCTAAATTACTAGTGAAGACCTTATAAATTAGTGCACAAATTCCTGGTTCCTGCAGTCCAATGCTCAGTTTAGAATACTGTCTCCCACTGAAGTCTGCATGCTCCTGGACTTGTTACCTAATGTCTCCTGGCCTCAGTTACTTCATTAGCAAAACAGGGATAATAGTAGCACCTAATTCACAAAGCTGATGAAGGGGAATCAATGAGATAATTCAAATAAAACTTTTAGAACAGAGCCTATAGCAGCGTTAACACTGACAAATGTTATTAGTTTTGGTACAAACACCATCATTATGATCCAGAGTGGAGTAAATTTCATTGTACTAAGAGGGAAGTTTTCAATACATTCTTCATCTGTCTTCCTGACAACTGAATCAGAAGTTTGAGAAAATTAGCATTATTTTTTTGGTTTGATTGTAATTCTTTTGGATCCAACTAACAAAAAATAGTGAGCATACAGGGTATCGAGAACTTTAAATCTTGATAATGAATGATGGAGACTGCAGACTCATATGCATTACAGAAAGAAATATACTCTTACAGTTCCATAGTTAACCACATGTCGCGTGTTAAAAATGTACACCACAGTGATGGACATGCTCATTATCGTGCCCATCATATCAAGGACAATTAGAATAGGTATCATCAGCCATGATTCTATGGAGACATAATCAAACAATTTTACCTTTCAACAATACTAACTAATTCAGGTAGTGTCCTAATTATGGGCTCTTATCAGGAAATGCTAACCAAAAATGACAAAACATCCACTTAAAGAACATGTAAATGAGCCAGAAGTGGGAGCATATAGCAGAGCTACTGCAAAAAGTAGTGGAAAACCTCTAAGGATGTCAGTACGACTGATAGAAATAATGAATGGAAATGCCTAAAAATAGTAGTAACAATAAAAAGTTTTTCTCTGGTTATTATCCAGGCCAAAAAGAGTATATTTATAAGCAGGCTCATTGTTAGGAACAGATGGCATGTTATTACTAGAAAATGCTAACTTCCTAAAATCAGTTAATTAGTGCCACATACCATTTTTAGCATCTCCAGTGACTTCCTAACTACTCTATGTTAAATTTAGAACTCCTTACCATGACAGCCAACATCTTATCCGTCTCCAGCTAACGGTCTACTCAAATTTGCTATCATTTTCTCTTTACTCAAAGATGTAGCCTAAATCCTAGTCCCATTATATCATCCTAGAGGAGAGTCAATTTCAAAATATTACTCTGAAGCATGTGATAGTGTAGATAACAAGCCCCTTCTGTCCCACAAAATGACAATTACATGAGGTTTAACTTAGTACATAATGTTAATAAAGGAGAACCACAGCTTCATGCTCAATTCACTCCACATCTAGGCAATGTATATCTCAAAATGTTTCTAGAACCTGAATATGGTAACTAAAATCTGTTGGTTTAAAAAGTAACTTTTACAACAAGATATGTCATGTACAGGTACAAATCCCCTATGATGAATGTTATCACCACGTACATCTAAAATGTACCATTAAAATAAAATTTTAAAAAAGTAACTTTTATGAGAGTATATTTGTTTAGAAATTGAGCCTTTTCTGGATGTCTCCTGTTCACTCCTTCAGTAACATTCCATCTTCGTTTACCCTTTCTTGTGACTGGCAAGCTAATTCTCTTTGACTATAACTGGCTCACTTTTCTTCTGGCTTTCAGTGAGATTTAGCCATCGGGATCCTGGGCAGACCAGAAGGAGGGAGAACCATGAGGCGGGAATTTGGTCTCCTACTCCCTCCCTCCCTATGGAGCTGCCCAAGGCTGCCATGTACCCCTGTAAGTGACCACTGCTCTTCTCAAACTCTCCGTGTCTACCTAATTCTCCCTTTTTGAGTGCTTGCACCTGCTCCCCCACTCACTGCTCAGGCCTAGGTTAAGATCAGTTCCATTATTTCCTTCATGATTTCCCAACACCCTCCCACACCTGAGTAAATGTTATTTTTTATGAAGTCTATCTTTAAATCCTTTGTAAATTATGCTAACTTGAGTGTGTCGTTTTCATCTGCTGGAATCCTAACTGACATAAGGCTAAATTCTTTATGTTTATTTTTCACATGTAACTCTTACAACTCTTTAAAGAGGTTTTCATATCATCCTCATGTAATAATAAAGGAACTAAAACTGCGAGAAGCTAATTAACTTGCTAAAGATCAACCAAATATTGTATTGTAAATCGAGTTGGGATTCCAGCAATCTGACTCTAGAAGCTGTAGTCTTGATGAATGGTTGGAAAGTGTCTTGATTTTCTAAAGAGGGGAAAAATAGAATTTAGAAACTTTACACATTCATAAAATAATACGGCTCACAAGAATTCAGTACAGAATATTAAATGTGTAGATTGTCTCACATGCCATTGTGGGGGCACAGTAAAGAATTATGGGACCAGGTCTAAAACAGACTTTAGGAAACTTGCCATTTGATGTTCCAAACATTTTTCAATAACTTAATGGAATACAGAAAAGACAGATATTAGATATTCTGATGATACAAAGTTGGGATAGAAGACTGGTAGACTCAGAATTTCAAAAATGTTGGCAGGCTAGAAAAATTAGAGACAGCAAATGAAATCGAATGCAGTAAAAATTTGATCATTCTATGTTTTTTAGTCAAGTGTTTTAAATACAGTTCAAATAGGCTTAAATTGAGGATATTGTTGGTTAGCTTAAATAATTTTACATTCTCAAGATACATATTATGGTTTGTGTCTAGATGTTCCCCCAAAGCTTCATGCAGTCATAGATGGGGCTTTTTCAAAGGTGAATGGATCTAGAGTGTATGATGCTATATTAAGGGTGCATTATTACCAAAGCAGCCCACTGATTACTTTGGCACCACCCTAATCCTGGTAGCCTAGATAGAATATAAAACGGGCAGAAAAAAGCTGCTAAGGTCTCTTGGTTACTTGCTTTGCTACCTTCTGCCTGCCATGAACTGTTTCTCCTCTGCGATGCCCCTCTGCATTCCAACTGTGCCTTGGAGCCAGCCAATTACAGACTGAAACCTCTACAAACTATGAGCCAAAATAAATCTTCCAGCCTTTAAATTTGGGTGTCAGATATTTTGTCTCAGCAACAAGAAAAGTAACTATGACGGTATACATTTAATGCAAATAAGTGAAGGGGCCAAAAAGCTGTCGTTAGGAGGGTTCTCCTTCTTTCTGACTCTCCTCTCTGTTTTCTTCTATGTTCCTTCCAAAGGAGTCCTGCCCACTAAGAGGGCTGCTATAGTAGTGCCTCTCAGGTTCACGTCTAGTAGAAGAGAACATCCGTGCGTATCACTGGTGCTGAAACAGACCAACTTCCCCCACTGAACTCTAGCCAGAAGTCTGTTGCACTCTGATTGGCCAGGCATGAATCCCTGCCCAGCACAGAGAGGTTGGCTCCACATGCCCACTGGAATTCCAAGTTGGGTAAGGGAGGTACTGCAAAGGAAATTAGGAGGAAGCGAGTAAAAGAACAGTGAGGGAAATACCAGGCAAAAAGACAATGAAAAAGCATATTGGTCATGAAATTCAAAAAATAATTTCAAAAAAAACCAAAATGTAGAAGAAATAGCCTAACTATGGCATTATTAATATTAAAAAGGCCTTGGTGTTTTTAGATGACACAACAATATGAACAACAGGGTGACATGGATCTTAAAATAGACTGAATTGATTGTTCACAGCAACAGAAGCAGTTTTGTATCGAACTGCACTTATCAGATTCCACCTGGGACATAATTTTATGCACTAAATACCACATTTTAAAAGACACATTGAAGAGCTGGTTTCCACTGAGTTGAAACTTATGAATGTGCCTGGAAGACATAACATTTGAGGAGGGTTGAAGAAACAAGTAGGGTGTTCTGATGGGAGAATCAACAATTCAATGAGATTTTTAATATCTGTGCTGAAATACTGAAGACTTTGTACGGAAAACAGAACTCATTAATACACAGTTCTTGGTGTGATATAAACTTCTGGCTATATTTCAATGCTTTCTAGAAGTTGGAAGGTTTTTGAAAGAAATATGAAAGCCAATACCCTCCTTTTCATCTCTGCCAGTGTTAATTAGACGTCAGATAAGAACTTCGGAGATATGCTCTTAAAAGAATTATTGGACCGTGTTGAAACACTGGACTACTGTAGCCTTAGGAACATCCAGCTTGTTTATTCTAAAAGGAATCTTACCACCTGAATTCAAATTCCTTTCCCATTTCTTACAAGTATGAGACTGTGGACAATTCACTTATCCCTACAGGCCTCACTTCTCCATATGTAAAGATAATAGTCTGCTCCTTTTAGAGCTTCTGTATGAAATTAGTAATACCCAAAGGGCTCTTAGTGTACAAGGCGCATTAAGTGCTCAATAGTAGCCACTATTATTATTGTATAGTTGTTCATGGATATGTAAAATTCTTTTCTATACAGTTGAGTTTCTGTATTTAGTCGTAACACAGATTTTAAAAAACAAGATTTTCTGTTATAGAACACAAGGTAAATTGAGAGTCTTAAATTACTGTTCCACAGAGTAGGAGACTACAGGGGGTTCATTCAGTCTTTTTGCAAGCAGTTTCCTAGAGTTCGTAATGAGCTGAATCCAGTTCTGGACAGTGCTATGACGCCCTGATAATGCATTTCTCTGCTGGGAAAGCCCATCAGAGAGCCCACAGGGCGCTTTCCAACATTTCACTTCCGTAAAGGTGTGAAGGTCTGGATCTTCAGAGAAAAGATATTGGCCAGAGTTCAGTAAATACAGAGCAAGAAGGAACTAACCTAAGGTCCTGATTTTCTGCACTCAGATCAGTTGTGGTCCTCTGGTTTCCTGGACCTATTAACAAGGCCATAGATCACAGCATTCCAGAACTGAAGAGGCTCTCAGCCGAGAGGGGCCTCATGGCTAACTGGCACACAGTCCTCTCCTGGACGTGTTTTACCACTCTGAGGACAAAGTCACTGTCATTTTGTTTAGGACGAACAGATCAAAATGTCTTTCCAGTTTTTTGTTCCAAATATTAAGGAAACAAAATAACAGCACAAAACATCAATGATGTAGTTATGAGCAATGTTTTCAAGCCTTAAAAAAGAGTGTGGTGAACTGGAGCCACTTAAAGCAATGCACAGTTTAAATATTTTCAAAGATTAACAGAGTGAATTATTCTGTTTCTTATAGTTCAGGTCTGTGGGCCAAATTCTAAACTATTATTTTTGGTTTATTTTTAAATTTTTTTTTCTTAGTAATTTTGGCAGTACACAATTTTGGCAGTTATATTTATCCTAGAGAGTTTGCACATGCACATAACACATCTTAATTCTTTCTCGTTCCCTTCCCCTCACATCCCTCCTTGATCCCTCCAACTTGTTTCCCTCCCCTTTTTAAAAAACTCTATTTCCATTTTTCTTCAATTCTCTTTTTAAACCCTTTTCATTTCCTTTTCTCCCCCTTCTCTCGTTCCCTTGTTTCCTTGCCCATTTGAAAAAGATCTCCCCACTTCCTATGATCTATCTATAAGTTTGCTCTTTATTTACAATAATTTTGGATTTCTCATATAACAGAAACCATGTGATATTTAAATTTGTGTGTCTGGTTTATTTTTTATAACATACTGGTCCTGAGGTGCATCTACTTACCTATGAATGCTTCAAATTTATCCTTCTTTATGGCAGAGTAGTACTCCATTGTGTATAAATATCACACTTTCTTTATCCACTTATCTGGTAATGGGCATACAGGCTGCTTCTAAGATTTAGCTATTATAAATTGTGCTGCTATAAACTTAGGTATACGTATATCATTGTACTATGATAACTTTAACTTTTGGGGGAAGATACCTAGAAGGGGACTAGGTGGGTTGAATGGAATTTCTATTTTTAGTTTGAGAAATCTCCATACTGATTTCCACAGTAGTTGTACTAGTTTACATTCCCACCAACAATGTAGAAGGGTTTCTTTTTCCCTGTAGTCTTGCCAGAATATGTTATTTGATTTCTTGAGGATATCCACTCTTTCTGGAGTAAGGTGGAATCTCAGTATCATTTTAATTTGCATTTCTGTAATGGTCAATGACATTGAACATTTTTTCATGACTTTATTGGCCATCTATCCTTCTTGTTCTGCTCATTTCACTTGCTCATTTCTTGATTGTGTCTTTATAATATTTTGAGTTCTTCATATAGTCTAGATATTAGTCCTCTGTCCAAGAAATAACTAGCATTTTTTTCTCTATTCTGTAGGTTGTCTCTTCACTCTGTTATTTGTTTCCTTTACTGTGCAGAAGTTTTTAAATTTGATATGATCCCAATTGTTGATTTTTGGTATTATTTCTTGTGCCACTGGGGTTCTGTTTAGAACATCCTTATTCATGCCTATGTCTTCAAGAGTTTTACCTTTTTATTTCCCAGCAGTTCAAGTTAAACTAGTATTTTTGAATATACTGAAACCAGGCATACTACAAAAAGGCATAGGTGTAAATTTGAATTGTTCCTTAAATATGTTTTTATTTGAAGACATAAGAAGACAAAATGAAACTATCTAAATATATTTACTTGTTTCGTTCAAAAACATCAAGATAAATCAGTAAGCTTACATTCTATAGTCTATTTACTTTTATAGTCTAAGTGTTTTTCTAAAAGCTAAAGGTGTGCAGTGGATAGGACATCTGGCGCCTGCCCTCTGCTCTAGCAGGGGAAAGAATGTGGCAGGCAGAGTCCTAGATGCCGCCCAGAGACGCCACCCCCTTGGGTCCGAAACTCTGTGTAATCACTTCACCTCCTTATGAAGCAGATGATTTTCTTCTAACAACATAACAAGACAAAATTCATAGGATGTCACCCCAACGTTGGACTGCAAAAGACTAACAGTCCGCTTATTCTTTGCCTCACCTCCACCACGGCGCTACTGGCAGACTAGGGTTGATAAAAACCAGATGTCATATTGCGAGTTTTGCTAGGAAGAAGCCCACGTAACCCAGAAATGAGGGAGATCTCCAGTCAACAGCTAACAGGACCTGGGATGCTCACTTCAACTTTCAAGGAAATGAATCCTGCCACAAACCATGTGAGCTTAGAAGATGATGGTCCTTGATTGATCTAACTCTAAGGCAAAGACTCACGAATCCATGCCATTTTCCCGGCCCAGAGATTGTGCGATAATTTTAAACTGTCAGGTTTTAGAGTAACGGTTCTATAGTAATCAATAACTACTGCAGACAGACAAGAAACCAAGATAGCTGGAGAAAGCAACAATGAAGGAAATAAACAGATAAGACAAGAACACAAGGAGCAAGGAGAGGCCTTCTCAGAGCAAGGACCTCGTTTTCTGGAATGGATATTTAGATTGACGATCACAGATTAGAAAAATCTATCATAAAAATAACAGAAGAAAGAGAATTTCATAAGTAGTGAATGGGAAAGATTCCGAGTAGCAAGGACACTTGTATTAGAGTGGGAAAAAAGCAGGGAAAGAAAATTCTGAGCACCATGAGAGAGTCAAGAAAGCAGCAAGGGACTGTAAGGCATCACTGGGATCAGACAGTGAGGGAACTTGCATTTCATATTTTTAAAATAAGAATCATTTCACAGTTCTAAACCAATATGCATAAATATATGGCTGTTTTACAAGAAATTTCATGTAGGATGGTGGCAACCAGAGTTGCAACAAGGAGGAGAGATCGGAGAGCAAGATGAACAGGTGGTGACAACAGAGATGGAAAGCAGGCAAGTATCTCATTTATTTTCTGATTAAACTCTACAAGGTTGGGTGCTGGGATACTTGGGGAGGAGGGAAAGGCCTAGGGTGGCCTAGATTTTTGGACTTGAAAAAGTGGTGGCTATAGCCAACACTCAGATTGGAAGCACTTGGAGATATACAACATGGAAGGAAGTGGTGAGTGAAAATATTATTCGGTATGTAGTAACTTTGAAGACACTTGCTGTGCGTCCAGGGTGTTCAGAAAGACACCTGTATATGCATTTCCCCACTTGTGTGGGGGAGATGATAACTGATCTGGAAGCAAAGATGTTTAGTAAGAGGTGAAATGGGATTAGATATGATACACAGGTTACACCTTTGCTTGCAGTTAGCCAAATGACTTTAATAAGCAAGGTAGAGAATGTGAATTCCTATGTAGCAAAGCTGGTAATAAAAGGATTTCTTCTAAGATCCAAAAATAAAATAAAATAAAAAAGACAAGAACTTCGGCTGAATGTGAGGAGTAAGAGGAGGAGAGGAAATGACCTGTTTTTGGTGAGGGAAATAGGCAATGAACTTGGAAAGTTCCTTATAGTGGTTTGCAGTAAATGAGATTAGAATTATGGTACAGAACGGGAGCAGGAGCAAAAAAGAACAATAATATATAATATAAATAGAGAAATATTCCAGAACAGAAAAGCGAAAAAGGAGAGTGATACTTTAAAAATGAGGAGGGGAAATTCAACCTAGAACACAAGCAGAGGCTTTGACCTTCCACAGCATGTGAAAATCTTCTATTGTAAAACTGGGAATTACGAGCTCCCATCTCTCTTTCCATTTCTACTCCATTACCAGTTGCTAGCAAGATAACTAGAAATTCAGAGATATGAGTTTTTCATGTCACACTTTTCATTCTAATACGACCTTACAATGTAGGTACTTTCCTACATGCTTCATTGTCATTTCTCATGGTGAAAAGTGATACGTTAAAGTATTTTATGTCTAATATGCTGTTGTCATTTTTGAAGATTTTTCAGAATGTCATGCTTCTATGGTTTTTCCTCTCTGTATCAAATTCCTGGCTATTCCTGCAAAAAAAGTTTTGAAGCACTGAGATCATGATCGGGCATCTATCTGTGTCTAGTTGGGACCCCAACTGCTCATGAGGAATGGGATGCAAATCTCTTTGCAATTAATCCGAGATAGACATGTAATGGAGATCTAAACAAATTTCTCTATCTCCAAGCCCCAGGTGAAGAGCTGGGGATGATTCATATCAATTGCCTCCAGGGAAGAAAAATAATGAGGGAGGGAATCCGAATGACTGAACATTACTGAACAGGCACTTGTTAGTATAATAATTGTCAACCTTGGCAGATTCAACTGCGAGGAAAATTGATGATAGGGGCTCAGCACAACTGTTCCAACCAAAATGACAGCAAGTGGGCAGCAGGGGATCTGCTAAGTGGAATAAACAAATGGCCACTAAGATGAAAATGTCAAAGGAAAATATTCACATGGGGTTTCAATTCCAAACACCACTACACAGTTTTGCAGACTAGAGCAACCTCTCTTTTCTAAAACTGCTCATTTTGCTGCAGTCTCATTAACTATGCAGCATGTTTTCAGGCCTCTTAGTCTTCACTATTTCTATACTGTTGTGGAAGACTCAACAGAGTCAGTCTCTACAAAGGCAACGCCTTGACAGCCATCAGATGCCGCTTTCAATAGATAACCAAGAAAAACAAGTCCGGACTAGACTGTATCTCATTTCTACAAGTGAAGATCAGCGTTTCAAAATTAATTTTCAGCTGACCGACAATGTAGAATTTAGAGGACAAATTATGGCAGTACATGGGTAATAATTTAACAGTTCATTTGATTTCTCTCTTTCCACACTAAAAACTTTTGACTTTTTAGGAAAAATGATAAATAGAAATTATGTATCCATGGTGTACAACATGAATATATAACGAGTATATTCAACATCTATATATGCATTTTGAAATAGGTAAATGAAATTAACTTGAATATGCTTTAAGCTACATACTGATTTCTTGTGGTGAGAACACTTAAAATATATTACTTGCTTAACAATTTTCAATTATGTAATATATTATTAACTATAGTCACAAAGATACACAATAGATCACTTGAACTTACTCACTCTAATGGAAATTTTGCATTCATTAACCAATCTTTATCCAATACTTGCACCCCTTAGTAACAAGTAGTGAACAGTCTACCTTTTGAGATTCTACACACAAGTGAGATTATGCAAGGCTTGTCTCTCTGCAGTCGGCTAATTTTGCTTATCATAAATCCTAAAGGTTCATCCATGTTGTCATAAATGACAGTATTTCCTTCTTTCTAAAGGCTGGGTAGTATCCCTGGATATGTAATGTATATATAGGATTTTCTTTATTCATCCATTAATGAAAACTTGGTTGGATTCTGTTTCTTCTCTAACTCTGAATAATGGTGCAATGAACATGGGCATGGAGATAAATCTTTGACATAATGATTCTACTTCCTTAGGATACATACCCATTAGGAGGATTATTGGTTCCTGTGGTAGTTACAGTTTTAAATTTTCGAGAAATGTACAGTGTTTCTAATTATGGCTGTAGTAATTTATCTTCTCACTGACAGTGCACAAGGTTGGTTCCCTTTTAATCCTTTGTACACTTGCTAACACTTATCTTTCATCTTTTTGATGTTACTAGCCATTCTAACAAGTATGAAGTGATAGCTCACTGTGGTTTTAATTTTCAGTTCCCTGATAATTAGTGGTGTTGAGTATATTTTCATATAACTTTCAGTTATTTAAATGTTTTATGAGAAATTCCTATTCAGACCCTTTGCCCAATTTTAAAATAGTGTTGTTTATTTACTTTGAATCTCAAATACGTATTTTGGATATTCATCCCTTATCATATGGACAGTTTGCAAATACTTATCCTCTGCCTACCCTTGCCTACTTATCCTTTTCACCCTATAGATTGTTTCATTTTCTATTAAGTTGTTTTTAGTTTTATATAATTCTATTTGGTTTTGAATAAAAAGTCTATTTTTTCTTTTACTGCCTGTACCTTTTGCTCATATCCAAAACAATAATTGCCCAGACCAATATCATAAATTTTTTTCCTTTATGTCTTCCAATTCTTTCACAGTTTGGTTTTTGAGCTTTGGGATTTTTGTGTGTTTCTGTACTTGATCCACTGTGAGCTTTTTTTTTTTTTTAATGTAGTGTGGGAGGAGGGTATAATTTTAAACTTCTGTGTATGACTAAGGGACTATCCTTTCATTTTTATGTACTTTTGGCATCTTTCTCAGAAATTAATTGATCATAAATGTATGGATTTATTTCTGGGCTTCTAATCACTTTCACTGCTCCATGTGTCTGCTTTTGTGTCAGTGTGATGTTTTGCTTACTAAAGCTTTGAAATATATTTTGTGATCAGGTAGACTGATACTTCCATTTCTGTTACTCTTGCTCAAGACTGTTGTATCTTTAGCCTGGATCTTTCACAGTTCCATATGAATTTTAGGATTATTCTTTTCTATTTCAGTGAAAAGGCCATTGAACATTTGGCAGCGATCGTACAGAATCTGTGGATTGTTTTGGGTAACATAGACATTTTAACACTATTAATTTTAATCCATAAACAAGAGATGTCTTTCTATTATTTTGTGTTATCTTCAATTTTTAATCAATGTTTAATAGTGTTCATTGTAGAGATCTTTCACTTCTTTGGTTAAAGTTTTTCCTAGGTATTTTTATTTTGTAATTAGGGTAAATAGAATCGCTTTCTTGATTTCTTTTTAATTTAATTCAATATTACAAATAGAAATAGTACTGATTTTTGTTTGCTGGGTTTTGTATTTTGTGTGTGTGTGTGTGTGTGTGTGTGTGTGTGTGTGTGTGTGTGTGTGTTCTGGGGGTTGATCTCAGGGCCTTGTACTTGCAAGACAAGCACTCTAACCACTGAGCTAAATCCCCAGCCTGGGTTTTGCATCTTATAACTTCGTTTTATTCTTTTTCTTTTTTTTATTGGTGGTATTTTGGGAACTGTCTATGAATAAGATCACGTCACTTGCAAACAATGTCAATTTTATTTCCTCCTCTCCTATTTGGAGGCCCTCATTTCTTTCTCTTGCCTGATTGCTCTGGCTAAAATTTCCAGTACTATTTCAAATAAAAGTGGTAAAAATGTGCATGCCTTTGTTCAAGATCTTAGAATGCTTTGGGCTCTCCTGTGCTCAGTATGGTTTTAGCTGTGGGCTTGTTATACAGGCCTTTATGATGCTAAAGTGTATTTCTTCTATACCTAATTCAAATTTTATCATGAAGGGATATTGAAGTTTATCAAATGTTTTTCAGGGTCGTCTATAGAGATGTTTATACAGTTTTGTCTTTCATTCTGTTAATGAGGTATATCATATTTATTGAGTGATTTGAGTATGGTGAATTTTTCTTCTGTCTCAGGGAGGAATCCCACTTGATCATGGTAAACTGTCTTTTTAATGGGCTGATTAATTTGGTTGCTAGTGTTTTTTCATCAGGTATACTGCTTGCAGTGTGTGTGTATGTGTGTGTGTGTGTGTGTGTGTGTGTGTGTGTGTGTGTTTGCTTAGTTTTGGCATCAGGGTAATTCTGGTCTCATAGAAGGAGTTTGGAAGATTCCCTACACTTCCCTTTTTTTTTGAAAATTTGAGAATAACTGGTAGTTGATCTTCTTCAAATACATTGTAGAATGACCCATGAAACTATCAGTCCATGGCATTTCTTTGATGGAAATTTTTTATTATTGATTCAATCTCCCTGCTCATTATTGATCTGTTCAGATTTTCTATCTCTTCATGACTCAGTCTTGGAATTTATCCATTTCTTCTAGTTATCGAGTTTGTGACTTAACATTGATTAAATTAGGAAGTTGATATGAAACACATACATTTTTCCATATGAACTAAGTAGATTTTAATGAATTTTTCATGTCTTTTCAAATCCAAAAATGCTATTAATTCATTATATCATACTACATGTTTATCTAAAACTTATAAATTTAAATAAAGCAAAAATTCTGAATAATTTTCCTTACTTTCATGATCTATCCAGGTATCTTAATCTCAAATATTCAATATGCAAAAACAGATCTCTAGAGAGTAAATGTAAAAACAAAAAGGAAATAACCCCCACGTAAGCTTAACAGCTCTTTATTACAAAACTCACGAACTGAAATTTCTTTTATGGCCAGCTGAATGGAAATGTAGCCTGGTAAGAGGTACCCCAGATAAAACTGCCATGAGATTTAGGAGCCACTGCACACCGAGGGGTACATACCCTCCTAAAGCCATTCATATTAAACAGGAACATTTCCAAGTGGTTCTGCCTAAAAGAAAGCAAAATAGCAAACAAAAACCACCTAGAAATCTACAGGTCAAATCCAATTGAATGGTTTGGACTATTTTAATTCAGATTTCTGTTCTTCAGTGTCCTTCAGCTGTTTACCATACTAATACTGTGTGAGAAACCACAGAAAAATTCAGAGGAGCAAAACAACATTTACACACTGTTCACAGGCTCACAGGTCTTATGATGGGTTGGAATCAGCTGATTTCTGCTGTTTGGGCTGAATGGCTACAGTTTTAACTCAAATTACCTCCATGTATTTTATTGTGGAACCCGAGCTGAATGGGTAATAGCTACTCAGAACCAGAAAGTAACTGCCTAATCACTTAAATCTCTAACCACTCCATTTTGACCAAAATTCAATTGACAAGACAAGTCACACAGCTAAGTCTGAGGTAAAAATTTGGGATATATAGTTCATGTTCCATGTAGTTGTAGAAGAGATGTGAATACAAATACAGGCAAGTGAAATATTAAAACCAATATTTCAGCATACCAAATCTGTTGCATGACCCTAGGCAAGATATTTGTGATTAAAACTCAGACTCTATAGTGGATGTGGTAGTGCATGCCTGTAACACCAGCACACGAGAAGCTGAGGCAGGAGGGCTGCTAGGAGTTTGAGGACAGCTTGGAATACAAAGTGAGTTCAAGTTAATCCTGAACTACACAGTGAGACCCTGTCTCAAAAAAATCCAACCAACCAAACAAACAAAACCCCAAATGACAAACAAACAAACTCAGACTCTAAAGGCATATAGACCAGATATGAGGTCTAGCTAAGCCATTCTTTAGCTGTGTGAGCCTGGATAAATTAAATTCTCTCAGTTTATGAAATAGAAATAACAATGATAATACCAAACTTATGGATTCTAATTATTAAATTAGATAATCATTTTAAAGGACTCCTCATCCTGAAACATATTTAATCGAAATTAATACTAATTAGCATCATTAACTGTTTTAGAAAAGGACTTAAGAAAATTAGTATTATATTTTTATTACATCTACTGATATTGCTTAAAAGTAGATAAAAATTAGTCTAAAGCAGTGGTGGCAAACCTATGCCATGTGTATTATTTGTTTTCAGGATAAGAGATGTTGATGTATGAGTTATTTTTTCTAAACTAAAACCTCAGCTTTCAGGTTTAATTACAGTGTTGGCATTTTGCAATAAATAAGTGGATCTGGGTTGCAGTTTGGGCACTCATCTCTAAAAAGTTTGCCATCACTGGTTTAAAGCATTTTTTAAAATTAATTTACTTTTCCTGATGTCTACACCATGGAAACACTAATGGACAGAGCAGATGAAATAAAGATGTGGAGAAAATCATTACAAATTGCAGTACAAATGTTAAGCCTTACATTTAGGCCACATACTTGTTTACTTCAATTAAGTACATAATGGAAAAGCAACTGAATGAATGGAAGAACTGAAGTAACTACAGTCGGCATGTGGACCTCTCTAAGCGAAGCCGCGCAGGCTGACAGAGAGCGGAAAGGGATTTGCTGATTGTTAACAGAGAGATGACTTCTTAAAATGTATGCAATTCACACTTCCAGTTTCTCACACCAGAGAAACAATGTGGCATTCAAACATGTGTGTCCGATTTATTTCGCTTAAGAGGATGTAGACTAAAAAGTACTACACTGGGAAAGAGAAGAGAGTGTTCAAATGTGAAGGGGAACAAGGCAGGAGGAGGGGGAAAGGAACAGAGGGACAAGAGAAAGAAGAAATAGAAGGAAAAAAATGGAAACAAAGCTTTGTAAATAAGGAGGGAGGAGGGGGTGAGGGGAGGGGAATGGGAAAAAAGCAGCAGCAAGATATAACATGTACAGGTACAAATCCCCAATGATGAACGTTATCACTATGTACATCTAAATGTACCATTAAAGTAAAATTAAAAGAATATGTCAGGGGGTTGGGAATTTAGCTCAGTGATATAGCACTTGCTTAGCAAATGCAAAACCCTGAGTTCGATCCCCAGCACCCCCCTCCAAAAAGAATATATCTTAAAATCTTCATTAAAATAATTATTACTAACCAAAAAATGTAACTAATTTATATGTTGATAATCTAACTTTATGGCACCATATATTTCTATTTTTTATTGGGAAAAATAAACTATCTTAAAAGACTTTTCACTTTCAACTACAGACACTCAACTCAATGTCACTTATTTTATTAGGTAGAATAAAAAAAAGAGAAGCTGTCCACAATAGCAATAGTTGTTCAAACAAAAGCTTCCAGGATTCAAGCTGGAGAGCAGAGCTCCAAACCCCATCATTTAGCAAGACCTGGAAAAAGAGACTTGCTTCATTCTCTCTCTCCTCACTTGTCAGATGATTGTGGCCTCTCTCCAGGACTGGATAAAGGGCATGTGAGACACTGCCTGCATTTCTAACACCTGAGCCATCAGGGAGGCTAGGAAGTTACTGGTAGAGTCAGCAAATGAGTGCTATCAAAGACTATTTCAGGATTTAGAACTGATTTAATGGTGTTGATATTTAAATATTTTAGTGATACCTAAATAAAAACAGGCCACTAATGTGTTTTTTATATTTTAAGCATTTTAATATATTTGAAATATTTTTCTTGGAAATCTATACCATTTCAAATTTATGATACATTAAATGAACTTTTGAAATCCAATAATATCAATACTAACTTGTGATTGGCTCTAGGAAGATTTTCTTCCACGAAACAACACAGCTAAATAAAATAAGTAAAAGAAGAGTGACTATCTTTCTTTTATAAAGCTAGAGTGTGTTCTTTGCATAGTGTTATCATTGGTGGTGTTGGTGAGGGAATCATTTACCAGGGGTTTCCTCAGATCCACATTAAAAGTGTACACATGGCTATAAATCTGGAAACTTTCCCTCACAACCACTCAGCAGTTTCTTGGAATATCTTTGCATCTTTTAAAGCATATATGGACATCATTTTAAGGTCACATATAAGTTCCAAATGGGGATTTTGTCAGTTTTGTTTACTGTATACCTAGTTTAGCACCCATATGAGGTAGTTCATGATGGTTGTAGTGGTTAATCTTAATTGTGTCAACGTGATTGGCTGCCTAGGAGTTTAGTAAGCAACATTTCTGGGTGTGTCTGGGTGAGTCCTGGTGGCATGATCTTGGGGTCTATATCTGGTCCCTCATCTCCTCCTCTCTGGCACCATTCCCCTCCTCTGCTTCTCAGCTGTCATGAAGTAAACAGCTCTGCTCCACCATACATGTCCACCATTTTTTTCCTGTCTTGGAGCCAGCTGACCATTGACTGAATCCTATGAATCTGTGAGCCAAATAAACCTCTCTTCCTTAAAATGTGGCTGTTGGGTACTTTGTCCAGCAATGGAAAATTTGACTAATTCAATGGTTAAATTTTTTTATCAACTTTACTAGGCTAAGAGATTCTTATACGGTTAGTATTATGTCTATGTCTGTGAGGGTTTCTGGAAGAGAAAAGTATTTGAATCAGTAGACTGAGTGAAACTTCATCTTTACCAATAAGGACAGACATTACAACCAAAAGAGTCCACAAAGTGGACTGGAAATCTCTCTCTCTCTCTCTCTCTCTCTCTGACTCTCTCTCCTGTTTCTCTCTCTTCTGGAGCTGGGTCATCCACCATCTCCTGGGCTTAGATGCTAGGTGCTCCTGGTTCTGATATTTGGACTCTAAGATTTACACTGGTCCTGCCACCATATTCACAAGCTTTGTATTTGAACTGAATTCTAGCACTGGCTACCCTGGTTCCCCAGCTTGCTGATGGCAGATCACGGGATTTAGCAGCTTGCGACATCATGTGAACTAATTCACATAATAAACCTCTTCTTATAAGTTTCTGTATATCTTATTGGTCCTGTTTCTCTGAAGAAGCCTGAATGTTATGGTTTAGATAAAAAATATCTGCCAGGGGCTGGGGATTTAGCTCAGTGGTTAGAGCACTTGCCTTGCAAGCACAAGGCCCTGAGTTCGATACCTAGCACCAAAAAAGAAAAAAAAAAAAGTCTGCCCCAATTCTCACATTTGAAAGTGGGAGATGGTCAGAAAGGGGGATGTTTTCCTAATTGGCTCCTCCCTTTCCTTTGTTTCCTGGCCTCTTGGCTGTGGAAAGTTTTCCTCTGCCATGCCATTCTGCCATACATTTCTGGTTTGGAATCAGCTTACCATGGACTAAATCCACTGAAACTGTGAGCCAAAATAAACCTTTCTTCTTTTAAATTGTGGGTATTGAGTATTTTGTTCCTGCAATGGGAAAGTGAATTGTGTAAGTTGAATGAAAATTTTTTTCTTATATGCCTCTATATAACCACTTGTTTCTGTTTTTCTGAAAAATCCTGAGCCATATAGTGCTCAATAAGTATTTACTGAAAAATTAATGATTGTGCATAAATTAAAATTGAATTTCAATCAACCATTAATATAGTCTCTCTTTTCCACAGTTACATGAATGGAGTAATATTAACAAATGGATAAGAATAGGGTAGAGAAATCATTTTCTATTGAGGAAATTAAAGTATTACCTCGTGAGTAAGTTTTAATTTTATAAATTATATTTCCTTCCAGGAAATTGAAAATACACATTAATACATTAAATACTCTAGGAAATTCTGGGAAATCTTTCTTTGTAACTAGTCCACATTTCCAAATTTTATTTTAAAAACAAATTCATTTTAGATCTCATTTAAAATATATTAACAGCTATAGAGTCTAGTGACCTAAAAGCATGATGAAACAGTTCGAATTATTAAAATTATAGACAGATGCATAACATACTAAACTATTACTGCGTTAGCA
>PVJO010028228.1:0-18462 GCA_004026905.1 Hystrix cristata
ATCCTGACTTTCTACACAGCCATCTTGGTCCCTTACAATGTCTCCTTTAAAACCAGACAGAACAATGTGGCCTGGCTGGTCGTGGACAGCATCGTGGATGTCATCTTTTTGGTGGACATTGTGCTGAATTTTCATACGACCTTTGTTGGACCAGCGGGGGAGGTGATTTCTGACCCCAAACTTATCCGCATGAACTACCTGAAGACATGGTTTGTGATTGACCTTCTGTCCTGTTTGCCATATGATGTCATCAACGCTTTTGAGAACGTGGACGAGGTTAGTGCCTTTATGGGTGATCCAGGGAAGATTGGTTTTGCTGATCAGATTCCACCACCACTGGAGGGGAGAGAGAGTCAGGTACATCCCTCAAATCTCAGAACTTGTTGTCATGTCTTTAATGCTGAGTTAAACATGGGTGGTCGACAGAAGAGTAATTGGGTGGGAACTAGCATGATTGATGGCTACAGTCGAGGGCGCATGCTTGCCAGATGTCCTTGCCTGCTGCTCCTGTCCTCTGGAGGCTTGGAAGCCCTGCATGTCGGGGAAGGGGTATGGACGAGACCAAAGGCTTGGTCTTGCTCCTCAGGGTGCAAGCTGCTGCCTCAGGGAACGTGAGGCTGCAGAAGCAGCCATGCATGGCCATTGCACCAGTGACTCTTCCTTTTGGTATTTAATTGTTGAATGTCTACCTAATGATTTATTCTAATTGTGGGGACTTTTCTTTTACTTGTTGTTGACTTTGACCGTTTCGTAGGCAGTTAACTCATAGTAACAGATATCATGTTACCTCAAATTTCTTTTTCCTTTTTGTAAATGTTGGCATGAGTTAATTCTTTGTTAAAATGAGTTTTGGAGGTGATCATCTGGGATGTCCGGTGGCTAAAAGGAGTAGGTCTTTTTTATTACTTTAAATTGTTAGTCTTGCAGATGATGAAAGGAATTAAAAGAAGATACATACTCTGTGAATATGTTGGAATTAGGACAAGTTCAAAGAGTCGTTGAATGGGTGCTTGGGACAGCTGCAGGAGGCGGGGCTGATTAAGTCAGTGTCTCCTTTGAAAAAGCAAGAACGTCAAGTTATTGCAAAGAAAAATTTCAGATTCTTACTTAGTTTGAGTTCTGTGGGAATTATACTTACTTTCTCCTACTTCTAGTTGACACTCCAAGATGGATTAAGTGAAGGCAGTTTGTTTGATAAACGCTCAGCCTTCCTCGGCCATGGGCCCTCATTCCCTCAGATCCCAGAGTGTGGGAAGGATGAATGGGGCGGGTCCTCTAGGCAGCTGTCTGGGCTGGAGTTTAGGGAAGGGACACCTGCAGGGCTAAAGAGCTGCGGACTCCCCCTTCAGACAGCTGGGAGAAACAGTTTGTTCTCTGCTGAGATAGAAAGACCTTCCGGGTGACTCTGTGTTTTGTTGGTGGCATAACGATGCCTTTCTGCCTTCAGGCCAGTGCCAGCACCAGCCCCTGCCTCTGGGGAACAAACTGCCACTTCTCTCTTCTGCCAAGAGCAGCTCTTCTATAAAACTCTGCCACACGCAGAGCTGGGAGGAGAGATCTTGGATGCTCAGCTACTCTAGATCCAGAGTGACCTCGGCTTCTGTCTGTGTGGTGTTTCTCAATATACTTTAAAATTCTGAGGATTAATTCTCTGAATGGCTTCTGTGGATTTTGTAGGGGATTAAATGAGTCAAGATTGATCATTTACAAGAACAGATCACCTCTAATGTGAATGCTGGGATTCTTAAATTTGAATTTTAGTACATGTTGGAAATGATATTTTTCTCTGAGAGCACATTTCTGGAAAATTTTCTGTTAGAAAAGTATAATGATTTTGGCTCACATAATTCAAGTGAATGATCTCAGTCTATAAGAGCTTCTTTATACTCATATGGGAAATGAATTTTAACTTTCAAAAACGGCTTGAGTTTATGTAATAAACTATTTGCTGTTTCTAGGAGTGGCACCGAAAGTTTGCAGATAAATCAAACGGTTGTTCTTCAGCTTCCCTGGGTTCTAATTAAAAACCAGCAGAGCTGTAAACACATATGTAAAATATGTCTGGATAAGCTGGTAGGGTCACAGAGCATAGAGCTTCTCCCAAGGGCCTGGGTATGTTGGGTTGGAACTCCTTTAGCTGAGAGTACCCCTAATAGTGATTTCTGATTTCTAGATATGTGAAGTAGATTGGTAATAGGAAAAATGTTTATTATCTGAAGCTTTCTAGTTGGTAAAGGTTTTAGTATCGAAGCTCTTACTCTTACCTTTGATCATAAATAATATAAATAGTAAGGACATACTTCTGTAAAGACTTGATTTATATTTGCTGATATTTTTAAGTTTTGGCAGACACTCAAAATATTACCCTTTAATACCAGTCGTAGTGCTGTGGAGGGAGATCGGTGTGAGAAAATTGACAGTTTGGTTTCTGGTCCTTTTGGTATCACCTGTTAGTACAGCTGGCACCCTGGTGCATGTAATAGAGCTTTTCCAGATCACAGTTTTCCTATTTGCATCTTGGGTTAATTCTACTTGAGCAGGCCTTGGAAGGCATGGTATTTAGGAAATGGATTATTTGAGTTTTCTCTTGGTTCCAAGGCTTAAATCTGGTGAATTCTAAGTCTCATCTGTGCTAACCTCACCTCCAGATGCTGACTATAAAAACGAGAGGCAGGTACTCTGATCCCTACCTGAAGTGGGTGGGAGGAAGAAGAGGTGGTTTGGAAGAAGCCTGGAAAAATTCCTCTTGGTATAATTCTCATTATGGTTTAGTGGGGTCATCTTACCCACTGTGGAGTTTGTGTAGTTGCTAATAGATTGTTGTTCCCTCTCCTCTAGAATTTTTTCTTGGAAAGTACAGGGAGAAATAAGGAATTATTGACTTATTTTTCATAAAAAATACATGGAGCCTAATTATCCCTGCTGTCCTTCTAATTATACCAAGGATCTGCATGCCGGTGGAGACCACCCAAGAAGAGGGGAGCGAGCAGTGGTGGCTTTGTCATCTTGAGTGTGTGGACTAGGGCTGGGGGCTCTTGATGTGAAAAGATTGGATCCACTTGGGCCTGGGTCAAGAAAGAACTAGATTAAATTGTTAATGCCCGCGACTGTGAATTCAGCCCTGTGAATATCACCCATCTCCATGACTTAAACCACACAAATGATTCCCGTGGCTCAACTTGTTTCACTTATGTAGATGGCCTCCGTTTGCGTCATTCCCCAGTCTGTTAGTAATAATCTGTTTTGGAGGCTCTTGGGAATATGTTTGCACATTAGTTAAACTCCTTAGAGGACAAGAGGTCAGGAAACGGAGGGAACTAGAGTTTGGAATGGGTATGTTAGCGCAAAAGCCAAATGAGCCTCTTTCAAGTGTTTAGTGGATTATTGGCCTACTGGGTTTCATGGATTAAAGATGGAATCATTACTGACAAAACAGATTCGCTCTTCTGAAGAAACCTTATTGCTTATTGCTATAAGAATGTGGAAGTCCAAAGGGGGAGTATGGGGGACAGTCATGATTGTCCCGGAGGCACAATGCTGATGCTGTGGAGACCGGAGGTGGCTGAGAGCGTCTTCTGTCCCTGACTCTGTCACCTCAGGTAGCAGTGCAAGCAGCTCCACCTGCCTGGAGCCCACTGTCACAGAGACGCCGGTGTCAGAGCAGGCAGGAGCAAGGCAGGTGATGAAGAGGATTAACACACAGCTTCCTTTGGCCTCGCGCTTTTAGCCTTCCCAGCACTTTCACGCCGTGTGGAGGAAGGTGATGTGGGACCCAGCTGGCCGTCTCCCTGGCTTGGTTTGCCTCACCTGTTTGATGAGTCCACCTCAGCACTCCTTTACTGTGGCTTGAGAGGAGGAGTTATCTCTGCTTTTCAGGCAAGAGGAAAGGGGCGGGCTGTCCTTGGCCCGATCACGCAGCAGGGACGCCCCAGTCTTCCATTTGGTTGAAGGAGAGGCATGCTGCCTGCACAGTCCTTCATGCCGTGAGCACACACCTCAGAAGACTGATAAGTAAAGAAATCAGAGGAAAAGTTCCTGACTGCGCTGCCAGGACAGGGGCAGCTGTGGCCTGGCGGGTATCTCCAGCCAAACTCCTGCCACTCACCATTGCTGGTGAGAAGTCACAGTGAGCAAGAGAGAAGAAAGCCCGTCAGCAGCACTTCCTCCCACCGACAAGAAGAGGATGAAACCTGCGGTGGTTTGGTTTTCTCTTCTTTTTCCAAAATAATTGGGTAGCAGAGTAGTCAGTACAAACATAAAAGAAATGCCAAGGAAAAAAGGATAAAATCTGAGACTGCTATAGCATGATTGAGTTTTCTGTCCATTGTGCTGTCAGACATAGCAGCGTGTATGAATGTCACTGGTTTTTAATCCAGCAGCCACCACAGGCTGCTGATATGTACAAGCCTGCATCCCAGGCTCTCACCCCGTCTCCTGTCTGGGGGACCCACAGTAGGTGCAAATCTGCAACAAGGTCTGCACTCATCAGGTCTGAAATACCTGATAAAATTGCCATTACTGATTATAGCAATGTGGTACATCCGTATAATGGAAGATTATTCAGCAAAAAAAGAAAAAAATGGGTCGTTATGCCACAAAAAGACACGGAAGAAAATCAGATGCATACTGCTAAATGAAAGTATTCAACCTGAAATGCCTGCAGACTGAATAATCCCAGTCCTGCAATGTTCTGGTTAGGATGAGGGCAGGGGAAACCGAACCTCCCGAGAGAATCTGGGGAGGCTGTCTGGAGGAAAGGGCTGTGGTCAGTCTGGTGATGAGACGTAGGGCATTCCTGGGAGAGGAAATGATACAAAGGGAACAGCAAGGTGTTCCTTATGCCAGTAGCAGAAGCAACATCAGGGTAGTCAGCGTCTTGCCAAGGAGTTTACGTTTTATCATCTAGGCAAGAATAAAACCATCAGGGAGCCAGGTTTATTGGCGCACACCTGTAATCCCAGCACCCTGCGAGGCTGAGGCATGAAGATCAAAAGTTGGAGCCCAGCCTAGGCAACTTAGTGACTCAGTGAGACACTGTCTCAAAAATAGATAGATGGATAAATAGATAAATGGGTTGGGGGTGTAGCTCAGTGTGAATGCCCTGGGTTCCGACACAGAGGAGGAGAGGGGACCCCCCCCCAAACCCGCCAAGCGTTTTCATCCATGGTGTGGGACAAATCCGGTTTTTGTTTCTGAAGAAGCACTCAGGCAGGTCAGTGAGAATGAGGTAAAGAAATGACATGCATCCCCCCTTTCTTTCCTTCCATTCCCAGAATCCATTGCAGTCAGGCTGTCACTTCCACTAGTACCCCGAGTGCCTCTCCCTAGCTCCTAGTCCTCAGTCCTCAGCTTGGCCGAACTCCTGCCTCAACTGGGGCCGGTTCTCTGCCTCTTCAGGGCTGCACCAGCTGTCTGAATGCGCGCTGGAGACTGACCGGCGCTCGCCCACACTCCCGGCTGCATGGCCTTCAGCTGTGGCAGCCAGGGCAGGCCCCATACCCTTCCTCCCTCCACTGACGCCTGCCCTGTCTGCTCCCATGTCTGGCTCCTTCTCTGCCAAAAAAGGAGCAGTAAGAAGAATCTTCTCAAAATCGCATTGCCAAAGCTGCTCTCTGCCTGTGTGGATCCTACACTCTGCTCCTTTCCCTGTTAGGCATCATTTTCTGTGCTGGGTTCCCACAGACTGTGCTCTTACTTGTTTCTCTCCTTTTCCACATTGTGGAGGAGTATATCCCATCTTCGTAAGAGCCTCTCAACATGCGCCAGGTCCAGCCTCATTTGCCTCCTTCTCTTGGGTAAGAAACTCCTAGGGAGAGTTTTCTACACTTGAGGTCCCTACCTCTTCTTTTCTCTTTCTTGCTCTTCTTCCAGATTTTCATCCTTGCCATTCTATTAAAACTGTAACTGTTCCTGTCAAGGGTATCAGTGATGTGTGCATTGCCGAATCCAGTGGTCAGATCTCAGTTCCCCTCTGACTGCCAGTCCACAGTGTTAGACTCCAAAAGTGTGGCCCAGCCATCACGCTGTAGCCTGGCCCCCGGCTGCCTGGGCTAGCTGGGCACCCTGGCCTCTTGTGGGCTTCACAGCACTTTCTTTTCCTTCTGTCGAGGGTATTCTTACCTTATACGTCCATTTCTTTCTTTTCACGTCACTGAGGTGTTTGTCCATTAGTACCTGATCAGAGGGCCTTCCCTGACCACCCTATGTCAAATCTCCCTTCATAGCTCTCCTCATAATCTGATAGTCGACGTTATCGCCAATCTTCCTTCATTACAGTAGTTTGAAACTTTAAAAAATCAAAGTATAAAATACATACACTTAAGTTTGATCAAATACATTAATCTTAGATACACAGTTTAATGAATTTTTATAAATGTGTTTCCACATAACCACTTCTTAGAGAAAAACATAGAACTTTACTAACATCTTAGGAGGTTCTTTGCTGCTGTAGTGCAGATGGGCTCTCACTAAAATAACCATTATTTTGACTTTAGTTGCCTGTCTATAAAGTGTGGTGAATAGAATGACTATGTGTGTAGTCTTTTGTGTCTGTCTTCTTTCAGTCAACACAGTATCTGTGACCTTTAGTCAGACTGTTGAGTGGCTCAGTAATTTGCTCTATTTTACTGAAGTATACTGTTGATTGTATCAGCTGTCTAGTGCTGAATAACAAACCACTCCAAAGCTTAGTGATTTAATCCAACAAACATTTGCTTGCTCATTTTTTTTTTTTTTTCGAGCTGGGGATCGAACTCAGGGCCTTATGCTTTGCAAGGCAAGCACTCTGACTGCTGAGCTAAATCCCCAGCCCCCTGGTTGCTTGTTTTGCTTGAAACTTGGGTGTGGCTCAGCTGGGGAAGTACTGTTGACTACTCTCAGTTTCTTGTGATTAAAATCATAAAGCATTTGTCCTGTTGTGACTGGCTTACTTGGCTTAATAGAATATCTTCAAGGTTCATCCATGTTGTAACGTGTGCTGGAGTCTCCTTTTAAGGATAAATAACATTCCATATACGTAGCTCATACATAATCATATATATATTCCATATACACAAATATGCACATATGTATATATTGCACTTTATTTATCTATTCACCCATTGATGGATACTGGGTTACTTCTCCTTTTGGCTATTGTGAATAACATTACTATGGACATTGGTGTATAAACATCCAAGTCCCTGATTTCATTGCTTTGGGGTATATACTTAGAAGTGGAATTGCCGGATCGTATGGCAATTGTTATTTTTTTGAGGGGCCACCATACTGTTTTCCACAGTTGCTGGTACCATTTTAGATTCCTGTCAGCAATGCATAAGGATTCCAAATCCCCTGCATCCTTGCTAGCACTGTGATTTTCTGTATATAGCCATCCCGACAGATAGGACTAGCCATCCTAATGCGTGTAAAATGGTGTTTGATTCTTTAAAAAATAGATTCTGGGAGCCTTGAAATAATATTCTTTCCTAGTTTTCACCTTCCTCGTGCGTCCAAATGCAGGCAGAGCCACATACTCAGAGGCAGGAGACATCAGAAGTCACAGAAGGTGCTGGAAGAGAGCAGTGTGGGCAGGGAGGTGTGATCTGCAGCAGGGTCCTATGGGACTCACATGTGTGGAGGAAACTTCCGAGTGCATTTGGGGACATTTGGGCAAAGGAGAATGGTAGGAGGCTTCACAGATGCAGAAGCCTGTTTAGGGAGGTGTACAAAGAGGGGCTGGAACTCTGACAGGTGAGGAAAGCAGAGGAGGGCCACACAAGAGCAGAGAGGCTGTGAGTGAGCATTGCTCTAGGGCAGGGCAAGAGGAAAAATTTTTTTGTCTTCCTTCACAAATGAACACATCAGTGTTAGTGGAAAATAGCTGAGCCAGTCGCTCGTTAATGAAACTCAAGTGAGAAGGGCCCAGGGACTCTCTAATCCGTCTCTAGCCAGGGAGCCTGCTGGCGGGAAGTCTGTGTCGAGCCAGGCAGGAGCCTGTAATTTCTTCCTGTGCTGTCCTAGGATGTCTGACTCTGGAACCCTTGTGTGTTAGCTCATCGGGAGGAGTGCCTCGGACTAGGGGAGAAACACTCTGCCTTAAGAATGTGCTTCTAAGTAAAGCTGGAATCAGAAAATTTGAGAGCCTCTGGATGGTGTTTAGAATTTTATTTTGCTTTTCATTTTAATTTTTCATGTTACAGTTAGGAAACATTTAGGAAATATAGATGTAGAAATAAGGAAATGTTGTCTATGATTTCATCTTATCATTGATATTTTGGCTTATATTGTCCCGGTCCTATTTTTTGTTAGAATATGTGCTTATGTATGTTTACATATACTTATTACAATGGGAATTACACTGTATGTAGTGAGTTGAATGCTATTTTATTACTTAATAAGTTTTCTCTTTATGATAGTACAAGTTCTCTTACAATATGGATTGAAATGATTATGTGATAATCCATTGTATGGGTATATTGTAATTCATTTAATGTTTAATGAACCATATTTCATTTACTATTTGACATTTAGGCTATTTACTTTTTAAAATACTATTTATGGTAAACAGTCATTATGGTAAACAATGACTGAATATCTTTGCAAATAGATCTGTGTCATATTCCTGATTACCTCTTTTCTTTTTAAGTTGAGCAGTATAACATACATAAAAATGTGCTCAAAGCAGAAATACATTGTTCAGTGAACTCTTAAAAAGAAGCTATTTTTGTGGCTATCATCCAGGTCAAGAAATAGAGCCCGGCCAACTTCCCAGGTATTCCTCGTGACTCTAGTAACTTCTTTCTTCTTCCACCCCAAAGAACCACTATTGTGATTGCTAACACTAGTTTATTCCTATTTCTGAACTTTATAGAAGTGAAATGAGATGATGATGTATTCCTTATGCTGTTTTATCTTGTTCAGTACTGCTTTTGAGAATGTGAGGCGTGCTCTTGAGTGTATCTCTGTACTTAAATATAATCTGTTATGTGTGTATATTAATCTGATCTACTGTTCGATTTTCATTTAGGTCACTTCGCGTATGAATGCTCTTATTTATTCTTTGGCATCCTCATTTCTGTTAGGAAGAGTAGAATCCTGGGGCCGTAGGTATTATGGATTCCTTTTGCCAGCACTGGCAAACAGTTGTCCTGATTGGTAGTCCCAAGTGGTTATTGAGAGTCGTTACAATACACGAGAATTTCCACTGCTTTACTCCTTTGCCAACATTTGTGTTTTCAGTTTTAAAGTCTACCTAGTCCAATGCATTTGTAATAGTTTTTGTTTGTATTTCTCTTATAACTAAAGAGATTTATCATATTTGCATAAATTTTGATGTAGGTGAGCATCTTTGATCCCTTTTTTATGAAGCACCTATGCGTTTCCTTTTCTATATACAATAGATTTCTTTAAAAATGAATTTGTAGAACTTCTCTATATTGTTTAAATATGAGCCCTGTCTGGGTTCTATGTGCTATAAATATATTTTTCCCGCTGTGTGTTTTTCCCACTTTCTTCTCTTAAGGGTACCTTTTGATGAGCACTCACTTTGTTTTATTAGAGCAATTATCAACTTATTCATTTATATATTTTTCTGTCCTGTTTAGATTTCATACTCTCAAGTTCAAAAAGATAATTTCCTATATTATCTTTCAAAACTCTTACTATTTTCTGTTATGGTTGAGTTCTGAAATGGCCCCCAAATGTGTTGAGAAAGTGGGGCTTTCAGCAAATGATTGAATCCTAGAGGCATTGCTAAATGCTATCCATAATACAGGCCACAGGGGGCCCAGGAATTCTAGTCTTCCGGATGGAAATGAGGATACTTAGAGAATAGTAAATGGTAGGGGTGCTAACCTTATTAATGTGTTATCGTGCTATTAGGAGGTGGGATCTGGGTAGTTGAAGTAGATCAGTAGTGGCATAACGTGGAAGGGCATTCTTGTGTCTGGCCTCTGTCTCGGTCTCTCTCTCTTTGGCTCTTTTCAACCCTCTGCACTTCCTGGCTGCCATGAGAAGAGCAGTTTTTCGCCATCATGCTGTTCCTGCCTTGGAGCCAGCTAGCCATGGATGAAACCCCAGAAACCATGAAGCAAAGTGAATTTTTCTTCTTTAAATTGTGTATGTCAGGTAGTTTCTTCCCAGCACTAGAGACGTGATTCATACATTTTCTATTCACCAACCTGAAATTTGGCTCCCCTTTGATTATTGTGTATGATATAGAGATTGAGCTTCATTACTCCTCTTACATGGGTATGGATATCCAGTTGACTTAGTATCACTGACTTGAAAGTACCATCCTTTCTTCCTTTATCTGCAGTCCACCCTTTCACATGTCACGTGTCTGTATAGGCGTGGATCTTTCTCTGGACTCTGTTTTTATCGGTTTGTATGTTCTTGCACTAGTAGCAAATGGTGCTAACTGATGTCATTTTGTAATCAGTTTTAACATTGGTTTTATTTGGTAGAAATACTTAGTAAAATTTACCAGTAGGGCAAGTTGGGCTTGAACTTTTCTAATTTGAGGAGATTTTAAATTGTGGATTTAATGTATTTGATAACCAAAAATTCACTCAAATTTCTATCAGGAATCAGTTTTTGTAAGCTGTATTTTTCTAGGAATTCTTCCATTGCATTTAAACTTTTGGAGTTATTGGTTGGTTGTTAATACCATCCTTTTCTCCTTTAATGTCTGTGGGATACGTAGTGGTGGTAAGCCATTTTTCATTACTGATATTGATCGTGTTATATGCTTTCTTCCTTTCTCTCATTCTCTTTTCCTCCTTTCTTCCTCCTCTCCATTATTAGTATTTCATTAATAATTTCATTATTAAATGCCCTTAACAATTTTTTTTTGAATTTTAATGTCTTTTTGGTGATTTGAACCTTTTGTTATGAAATGTCTTACTAGTAATAATTTTTATTTAAAGTTGCACCACCTTTTTTTTTAGTGTTTATATGGCATATTTTTTCCATCCTTTAACAGAAACCTTGCCTCATTCTTATATTTTAGATATTTCTAAGCAATCTATTTTTAATCTAGTCTGACACATTTGCCTTTAATTTGAAGGAGTAAATGTGATATTTTGGTTTATATTTTCTGTCTTGCTATTTGCTGTTATAATTCGTTCCATTTGGTTTTTCACCCCTTCTTATCTTCTTTTGGAATTATTTTGTATGATTCTACCTCTCCTTAACCTTTTGTTTCCTTTTATGCTTCTTTAATGGGCATTCTGAACATGTGTTTTTCAATTTATGTTGTAAATTAGTACCTGTGTTTCTTCCTAGATGTGGCAAGGATTTTGGGTCGTTATTATTTTTACCTTCCATGTGCTGTTTAAGTCAAGTGTGTGTATGTGCATGTTTGTGTTTTATGCAGCTAGTGTTCATTTATATCTACTACCCTGTTCATTGTTACTTATCTCTTCCACTACCTTACAGCTTCCATCTGGCACACTTTTCTTTCTGCCTGGGAATACCCTTTAGTATGTATTTAGCTTGCTGGTGACAGATCCTGTCTTGTTTTGTTTGTCTGAAATATCTTTACTTCATTTTAATTCTTGAGAGATGTTTGTGCTGGTTAGTGAATTCCAGATTGGAAGTTATTTTCTTTTGGTTGTTTCCATATGTCTGTCACCCAACTTAATCGTCTGGCTATCATCAGTCACCTAGTTTCTATTATTTCTTTTGAGAATTCAGCTTTTGTTCTAATTGTTTTTATGTTGTAGGAATTCTCTTTTTTCCGTAACCCCTTTTAAGATTCTCTCCGCCTCCTCTTCTACTTCCTCATTCTTCCACTTGGCATTTCATGATGATATACTTAAGTATGGTCAGGAGCCTTAGAATTGAGAGATAATTGATCCAGGGAGGGTTTACAAAGGCATTGGGCAAAATATAACAAAATAGCCAGGGATAATGAAATAAGCAGGGGCTGGTAATCAGAGTAGGGATCAGAATTCCAGTTAGGGGCTTTACCACCCCTGAGAAGCAGAGAGACAGTGGAAGGGTAGCCACTTGATGGGACCTGTCACTGTTGGTAGAAGGACACAGGCAGTCTGTGGCGATCTGTGTGAGGCAGCTGGCAAAAGGGAAAATGCTGATCTCTCCTTTCTTCTGCCAGTCTTCTTAGTTCTCCTTCTTTGGTGACTGGGATGCTGAACTGAAGATTTAGAGGAACATGCCTGGTTCATAGAGGTTCTTGAATTTCAGGTGTCAGGAAGCTTTTCCTGTGAAAAGGCAGATGGTACGTATTTAGCCTCTGTGGGCCACATCCAGTCTCTCTTCCTCCTTTTCCTCTTCTCATTTTATGGCCCTTTACAAATGTAAAACCCACGCTGAGCTTGTAGACAATAGGACCAGATTTGGTTGACCTTTCCCATAACTTGTGTTTTTGTGAGGGTCAGTTTTGGAGAATTATCAGTTACTGTTTCTTTATAACTTTAGCTCTATTTTCTCTTTTCTGTATTCCAGAAATCCAAGGACAGAAGGATCAGTCCTTCACCCTCTCTTGTCTATGTCTCCTTTATATCCTCATTTGTATTTTGCACCCTTTTTTCTTTCCATGCTTCATTTTGGATTTTATTTTCTAACTCATATCCCAGCTTCCTAATTCACTCTTTAGCTATGACCATTAATTGTGAGATGTTAATTCGACTAGATTAAGAAATGCCCAGAGAATTAGTAAAGCACGCTTCTGGATGTGTCTGGGTGTGTCGTGGCAGTCCATTATCCACAATTCCAAATCAAAACACTGAGGAATTTGAATTTTTATAACTCATTTCATGGCAAAATCTCCACTGGCCTGAATATCCAAGTAGAAACCTGACCTGACCTGATGTGTACCAGTCGCTGTCTTCATGTATCTCACCTCATCTGAATATTTGTGTACTTATTGGAAGAGAATATTAATGTGCTTGGGGATAGGCTGCTGCCCAACTCTGTTAAGGGGCATTTGGTCATATATGGCATATGGATTTTATTACATATCTGAATTATGAAACCCAATTTGGGCCTAAAGGATTTGGTAACATGTTTTGGATCTGTTTAGAGAGGTGTGCATACTGTAAATTCAGGAAATGTATCTTAAACTTCATAAAATTAAGTACAGTTTCTTATTCTTGGAGTGTGTGTGTGTGTTTATGTGTGTATTTCAATGGATAAATTTAGGACAGGAAAAGGAGGAGAATAATGACATAATATTTATCAAATCAGGGATTTAATTTGGTAAGTAGTAACGGAAAACCCAAACAACAATGACTAGAAATAAGAGTTGTTGGTTTTTAAACACTTTCAGGAATCTGTTGGTGGGCAATTGCTAATATTGATTCTATGGCTGAATTTTGCCTGGACTGAGGTTTCTGTGATTCTCTTGCTTTTTTTCATGTGATCACAGGATGACTGATGCATTTCTATCCATCCACTCCATGTTCGAAGTAGAAAAAGGAAGAAAGGTCAGAGGCAAACGATCATGGTCTTCCTGAGCCCATTCTTCTTTTACATATGTTTAAAGAAGTCTGTGCAGTGGCTTCTGTCTATATCTCATTGGTCAGAACTATGTCACGTTGTTACCCCATCTGTAAGAGAATGAAGGAAATGTAGCTTTTAGCTTGGTGCATTGTTTCTAACAAAGGAGTTCCTAGAAGAAAGAATGGGAAATGACTATTAGGTAAACCACTAGCAGTTTTGGCTAATATTATTTTTGAGAATTTAAGTACTTAATAAATGTGAAGTATTTTATCCACCTTATCTCTTGAGCTCCTCATGACACTCTCACGAATTTGGAATATCATAATCCCATTTGACGTATGATAGTGAGGCACAGGGAGGTTAACTGTGTGCCCAAAGTTATGCTATATAGTCGGCTTGGAATGGGATCTGAATACAGGCTTGTCTGCTTCTGGAGTACACTTTCAGCCAGGAGGGGAATGTCTGAGGTACTAGAAGTAGAAGCCAGATTGTGATGACTTCACCTAGAAGAGATAAAAGAGTTTGTTCCAGTCCCTGGCTCACAGTGTTAGATTTCTAAGTGACTTTGATCTGGTGTCTTTGCTGACTTTGGCTGTGGTGTTCCTCCCCTTTTGTTGAACTTGTGCTTTCTCTAGTAAGAACTTAGACAGGGACCATCCTTTACGGATCTTCTCATTGAAGATTCCCAGATGCATTCAACACCATTTCGTGCACAGTAAACCCACGTATTTTCATGTTACAGATGTGTTCTTGTGTGGTTAATTGTGGCACAAGGCAGTTTGGAGAAAGGGAGTATATCTGTTCCTTTGTACTTAGTACAGCTTCTGGTAGACAGCATGAACTCAAATATTGACAGAATGAGAACAGTGGCGAATGAGTGACTCAAGAACACACGATTCAGGGTAGTACGGGAAAAATAATCTGTAGAAAGTTTGTTTTTATTTTAATTAAAATATTGAACAATTGCTGGTGTCATTGTGTGAGGGTGAGTGATAGCAGCTGTTCATGAGCAGAGGCCTGAGATGTATACAGAGAATATTAGCAATTCTTTTTTGGTGTTAATTAAGTTATGTTTTAATTATTACATTGCCCGTTAACGTTTAGAAGAAACTTTTTTTCCCTAATAAGGTAGTGGCTTGATATTTGTATAGTGCTCTACACTGTTCGTGTTTCACATCTGTTCTCCTCTTCAAGTCTTGCAGAACCCCTGTGAATACCGGTTTTGTACCTGTGTTGTCTCCAGACTATTGATATAGTCTGAGGCAAGAAGAGGCTGGTGACTGTCAGGAAGCTCGAAGTGTGAGTGACAGAACAAATTTTTTTTACTTCAGGTTCCGGAATTACTCAATATTTGGATGATGACTTGTTTACTCTTGAGTTCTCTGTAGACGAGGGGCC
This sequence comes from Hystrix cristata, assembly GCA_004026905.1. NCBI lineage: Eukaryota > Metazoa > Chordata > Mammalia > Rodentia > Hystricidae > Hystrix > Hystrix cristata. The sequence continues at coordinate 14,842 of PVJO010028228.1, forward strand.
CAGTTTAGATAATTCTGATTTCTTTGGAATTATCTATGCCACAGATACAATCTATAGAAAAGGTAATGGAAACAAGGGGGACACTAATGTATTTGTCCATGCACAAGAAAGGCCTATGGATGAGGTACAAGGTTTGTGGGTTAACTAAAATATATTTCAGGGTGTCGGTTAGGAGAGACGGGAGTACTGACCAATGATGTCATGGGCTTCTGTAAGAACTGGAGACGTTAAGCCTTCCTAGAAGTCGTTTCTGTCTGCGTGCTGCTGCCTTCTTAACATGTTGGAAATGTTTTGAAGGCAAGGATGGTACTCAGTGCCTATTCGTTGACTATGAGTATTACTGTATGCTTATTGGAAATTAGAAAGCAGAGAAGTACTCTTTTCAGGCTGAAGGAGAAATTCCTTAGAGTGATATTAGTACAGTTGGAAACAGAGCAGTTGAGGGAGCCATTCCCTTCCCTGCATTCAACTGTAAACATGACTCCACCCTAATGAGTATCCATGTTTAAGTTTAGGAGGTGGCGATGCTGGGGCAGCAGGTCATCGACACAGTAGGGGTGCCTGCAGTCAGAGGCGTCCGACCCCTTAAGTACCAGAAGCCCGCGTTATCGAGGGTTCTTCCTCTTGCTTTTCCCCTTCACCCTTCTGCCTGTTCCTGCTGCTCCCATCCCATGATCTTCAATAAACGTGGCTACTTACTGCCTTACTCTGAGGGGTCTGCTTGGCAGTTCTTTCCTTGTGCACAAGAGCCTGGACTGTTGTGGCCCATTCAATTGTAACAATATGATGTAGTCAAGAAAAGTTCTTTAGAATTATCTCTCCCACTACACTGCTTAAAATTCCGTGTTTTTTGGTTCTTTTTTATTTGTTATATTTTTACATATTAGTAAGAATAACTTAAAATGCAGTACGCATTTGTAAATCATTATAACTGTGAGAGTACAGTGGGACCGATGTGAGCAGGAAGGGTTGGGCAGGCTCAGTGACTGAGGGATGAGTGTGCAGTCTTCACACCAGGGCCTCATGGCGGGACCTGGAGGAAGTTCAGAGGGACCGACCTGGTCAGAGATGCATGTGAGGCGCTGGAGGTGAGTTGTTGTCTTCCCATTCGTTCCAAGACCCAGGAAAGCAAATAGTGGGCATAAATTTAGGTGTGTTGTAAACAAATTGGCAGGTGCATTTTGGGCTGTTTAGAAAAGATAGGAGAAACCTCATTAAGAGGAAGTATAAAGAAAAATAGAAAATAAAGAGTGCTAAGCAATAAAGGAGACTTTAAGTTCTATCTTTATATAACCAGATTTCTTTGAAACGGATAAATAAAAATCAAAATGTTCTATTGGATTAGAAAAAGCAACAAACAACATGGTAACCCTTAGAAGAGAGAGTTAGGCCTTGTAGACAACTTCAGTTTAACTTACGGACCCCTTGGTTATGTCTCAACCAAATACCAGTTTTTATAAAATAATAAGCAACTACTAGACTAGATAAGATAGTAAGTATGAATGTGTTTTGTGTCATTAGGAAAAGCTATGGCAGAAACATGTGACATCTGTGCTTTTCTCAGCCAATATTGTGACTGATCGGCACCAGAAATCCAGGTCTGTGTTCAGTGTTCTGGGAATTTTAGAGGAAGGAGTTTGTTTGGGTTGAGGGGTTGAGCTGTGTCTGTGAGAAAGGTCTCTGCAGACATCAGCAGGAGTCACCATTGTGCAGAAGGGCATGACGAAGTCTCAATGGCTCAACTGTGTCTCCTCCTGGACGTGTGACGTCAGCGCGTTAGTTTTCCACTCTGAGCCTTGGTTCTCACCTGCGCTCAGGGTGCTACTGGTGGAGATTAGACGATGTGGGTAGTTCAGCGCGGTGCCTGGCACACAGTTCACATTCGGTCACAGCACGGCTGCTGCTGCTGTCAGCCTGGGAAATGGTGCGAAAGAGCAGTCCCTGACTTCTCAGAGACGCGTGGTCCCAGGAAGCCCTGCCGTTGGGAGGCTCCTTTGTTCTGAGGACCGAGACCCGCCTGATGAGCAGGCACACTTTCCCCGGGTTGGAGCCTTGGCTGAAATGGGAGCCCCACTCTCCAGAGACGTCTTCCATTAGAGCTAACTCTGAAGGCCAGATCAGATGGCAGTACTGAGGGCTCATTCTTTCTGTCTTCTTTAAAATGTATTTAGTCTTATATTATTTTAAATTGATAAATATTTTTAAATATTTATGGAGTACAATGTGATGTTTTGATACATGTATACATTGTGGAATGATTAAATTACTTAATGTAACTTTCACTTCACCTATTATTTTTTGTGATTAGAACATTAAGTTAATTCTTTAGAAGTTTCTAGATATATAATGCATTACTATTACCTAATTTCATCATGCTGTACAATAGATCATTAAACAGAATTCCTCCTACCTGACTGAAACTTTGTGCCCTTTGACCAGTATCTCCCCAATGGAAGTTACTGGTACATTCTAGATACACATAGTAACATTCATCATAGAGAATTTGTGCCTGTACGTATCTTGCTTCTATTCCCCCACCCGACTCCCATCCCCTTCCTTCAACCCCTCTTCTCCTTATTTTCAAAAACTTTGTTTCCATTTTTTCCTTTCTATTCTCTTTTTTCTTGTCCTTCCCTTCTTTTACCCCTTCCCCTCCCTCTCCCTTGTTCCCCTTCCCACTTGAACAATTTCTTCCATTTCCCAAATATATAGTATACATTTTGGCCCTTTCTTATGCAATGGAGTGCTACTCTGCATAAAGAAGGATAAGCTTGAGACATTTCTAGGTAAACGGACGCATCTTGAGACCATTCTCTTAAGTGAAATAAGTCGGACATGCACATTTAAATACTGCGTTGTTTCTCCGATGTGAGGGACAGGAAGTACCCTGTATTTTGGTTGTGTGAATAGGTGCGAAGGTGCTTGTGAAGTGCTCCGAGAGCACAGAGGAAAGAGTCAGCACTCCAGGGGCATTTTGGCAAATTTTTGAAAGGCGCATTATGGTGGGTGTATAACGCCCACGCTCATTTTTTTAGAAGTATTTCTGTTGATGAATTATTAATTTTAATTCTATGAGTTTTATTGTATTACACAATGTGTACATAACAGGAAATAAAATACCAGTAAAATTAAATTTTACAATTTTAATATGTAATGAGTGTTTAGAATAGACATCAGCATTTTCAACATCAACTATTTACCTGCCTATAAGATCTAAAAAGTAACAGCAGAAGTAAATTTCCACATGAACTACAATGAAAATACAAATAAAACCTTCCACAGAAATAGTCTTTCCTTCATTTGTCACACCTAGGCAGTTTCCACACATGCAGACAGCATTTGCTGTCCCATACACAAGTCTCGCTTGCGCGGATAGCCTGTGTGTTGTGCTTTCCCGTCTTCTGTGGTAGGACGGACTTGCCATCTTGCTGGTTTTCCTGTTTTCTCAGGAGGCTCTTTTGCTCTTTCACCTGTTCGCTCACCGGTCTGCTCCAGAATTCTTTTGAGGAGTTCTTTAGGCACATACACACTGCTCTCCCTCTGTTGTAATTGATCATTTGTCAGTTCCAGTCCCAATCCTCCAAGAAAATTTCACCGTGATATTTTGTGCTTGTTATTTTC
>PVJO010028229.1:0-18452 GCA_004026905.1 Hystrix cristata
TGGAAGCAAAAATAATGAAAATTAACTTTGCAAACATATTGTGGGTAAAGTATCCCTCGTCCAAGGATCTGAAATCCAAAAGGCTCCAAAATCTGACTCTTTTTGAGCACTTACATGACACCAGAGGTCAGATGGGTCAATGAACACCAACTGTGCTACATGCACAAAAGAAGTAAAATATAAGATTTTATTTAGGCTGGGGGCCAGCGGAGAATGTTATTTAGGCTGTGTGACATGATGAGACATAAATGAATTTCATATTTAGACTTTGGTCCTATTTCCAAGATACCATATTTCATATATAACATACATACGCATCTATCTATATGTATACATGCACATATATAGATATGAAAATATTTCAAAATGCAAAAAAAATCCAAAATCTAAAATATTTCTATTCCCAACAATTTTGGATAAAGAACTGTGAAACTGCTATAAATAGACCCAAGTTGTATAGAACATTAATAAAAAGAAACTTGGTCAATAAACTTATCTACAGAACCATCAATATGTCAGATAAATGACTACGAGGAACATAAAAGTGTTCCAGATAGTATTAAAACAGAATTCTTATTACCAATGAAATAATTTAAAAAGTGCATTAACCTTGGCTTGAAATCCACTGGAAAAGGTACTTTCCAAAAAACAGACTGAAGCAACCACCAACTGCCAAACCACCCAAAACTGTGGTGCACGGGCACAATTACACATGGCGGATGCCAAAGTGGGGGAAGGTGCCATCACAAAAACAGACACTCGAGGAAACAGAAACGGCACACGGTCTGCTACTTTCATTCCAGTTTTCACAGTAGTTAAAATGTCAATAAAGTGATTCTAAGAAAAATTAACTGATGAGGAAACTATTGGGATTACAAGATCACACGTGTCTAAATTCAAATGACATCTCAATTACAGGGAAACATTAGAAAGAATAAACTTCCACGCATCCAACTGAAGCAGACAACATACGGAGAACTGTCTTGAAAACAGCAGAACCCTGGGCCCTCAGGCCTTAGGAAGTGAGCTTTACGAAAAGGGGAGGTAAACTGGGCGCCTTGGAGGTGCCACTTACGCTTAACATACCTCGGACAAAACCTTTTAATAAAAACATGAACACCACTCTCTTTGGAAATGGAAAAAAGATTTTTCTTCATTACTCAGGGTCTTTAAATACAAATTAACTAAAGCTGTAGATTTAGTGCCTCCAAAAAAACATTTAAGATGCTTTTACACAGACAGCAAAGAACACACTCAGGAGCCTGGATTGTGTTCAGATCCCAGCTCTGTGATTCACTACAGGATTCCACGAGTCCATGATTATATGGAGCTTGAACTAGGGGCTTGCACGTAATGTGTTAAACATGTATTTGTTCAATACAAAATAATTCAGTAAAGATGAGACTATGCAGAAGGAAAGATTTCCTACACTGGTAAATGTACGAGAGGTAACCTATTTTCATTGTGCTTTCCCATATGACAACCATGAGCTAAGTTTTTCTTTCCATGACAAATTAATTCATTTCATTCAATCAAAAGGCATTCCCTGAAAGCAGCCATTCTCCTGGATGCTTTGTAAACACTCTCTCCTTCTCAGACAGAAGATGTGGGTCCTCAGCTCACTGAGGTCTTCTCCCCCTCCCCAACCACTTCTTCAAGGGACCCTGGCCCTTTCCTGATAAAACACTTCAACTCCCTGTAAGGACCTGAAAAGGAATTTGTTACAATTTATTTTCTTTTAAATTGAAAGGCAAACAAAAGAACTGACAGTCACTCTTTATCATGCCACTCGGATTATATAAAAACTCAACATTAACACGCTCACCCACCAGGCAGGGCCTCAACACAGCTTTGCTTCATCCTCCAGTCCTGACCAGAGCAGCCTAAGAGTGCCAGACATCTGAGGAACATCCTAACACAGACAGTGAGGACAGACATCAAAGAGCAAGCCAGAAGATGGCCAAAGACGAGAAAAAAAATCATTCATAACCTCAGAGATATGGGTCCATGAAACAACAAAGAAATACTATTTTCAAAAATATTCACAGAACAAGTAATTCTCAGAAATTAAAAGCATGATAACAAAAATGAAAAATGCAGTAGAAGGGTTGGAAAAATAAGACTGATGAAATTCCTAGACTATAAGACAAAAATAGTAAAACTGGAAGCAAAATGTAACGCAAAATGATAAAAACTGGAAAAAGAAGTAAGCACTAAAAGGCTAAAAGTTCTAGGAAAAAAAAGCAATAAAATAAGTGAAAAAATAATTCAAGAAAATTTCTGAGAAACTAAAGACATAAATTACAAGACTGAACCAACCCATCAAATGTCCAAGATCAACAGAAGCAGATGCACACTCCCATGCAACTTCAGAAGAAAGAGAAGATGCTACAACCTTCCAGGCTTCTGGGAAGGAGAGGAAAGGTCCCATCCGAAGGTTCAGGACTCAGAGCAACAGGTAGAACAGGGAGGCCTGGACAGCAGCTCTGAACCAGGACAAAGGTGAGGCCTTCAAAATCCCCAAGGAAAGTGCTCTCAAATCCAAACTTCGGCACTCAGCAAATCATCAGCCAAATACCAAGCCAGAATGCTCGAATATACAAAGTTACATATGAGAGCTTCGAAGGGAATTCCAAGAGGGTGGTGCCACGGCTGAGATCTTCTGTGCCCCCCAGGCCATGTTATCCCAGGTCTGGTCGCCAGCCAGGACACTGCTGGGAGGGGGCTGGTGGGAGAAGTTAGGTCCCTGGGGCCCCGGCAGGGGGTGCCAGGATGCTGGCCCTAGCTGTCGCTCTCTTGCTTCCGGCCACTGTGAGGTAAAACAGATCAGATCCTCCTCTGGGGCGACATCTCTGCCTCGCCACAGGCCCGGAGCAACAGGACAAAGAGGCCATGCACTGGGTACGAGCACCACTTTGCCAGTGCCCCGAGAGAGGTATGAACAAGAAGGCTAGACCAGCTGGACGAATTCGCTCCCAGGCAGGCTGCGAGGAACCAAGATGTCAGACTTCAGGACACGGACTGTAAACAGCCGTACCAGAGTGGGCGGAGGCCAACACCTGCGGAGGGGCAGCCTCACACCAAAGCCCCTTCCAGTGACTTCCCTACTTCAGGGCAGGTACTGCCCTAACTTGCTCTCTACTAAAAGAAATACTCATCCTCCAAATATTTTTACTTCCTAAGTCCAAAGCCAGGTCAAATCACTAAAACCAACCAACTTGGGAGCACACACACCTACTTCTGGGGCACATGCATGCACACATGTACACGTCTCTCTCAGAAAAGCAAGGGAGACAGGAAAGAAACAGAGTGGGAGGTGGGGCAGGACTGAAAGACGATGTTACTATTCAGGCCCTGAATGTCCCCAAAGGTCTAGGTGACAAAGGCCTGGTCACCCCAGGAACTACAGGGAAGCTGTGGCCCTTCAGGAGCTGGGACCTTGGGAACTTCTGGGTCCTTGGGGTGTGCCCTCCACGAAGATTACATGACACCCCCCCACACTTCCTCTGGCTTTTCCACTTCTAGGCCACCTGGAGATGGACAGCTTGCTCCACCCACCCCACTCCTCACACCTCGGGCGGTGGCCATCTTGACCATGGCCTGGAACCTCTAGAGCCTTAGCCAACCTGAAGCTTTCCTCCTGCCATGCTGAATGCCCCGGGCTGTGTTATCTAATGCAAAGTTGGCTAACACAACAGCCTCCTTGGGTGAAGGGCTTTCCAGTACTCACTTTGTTTTCATGAGGCCCCAACACTTAGCTTCCCCTGACTGCTCAAGCCTCTGTGACCCCAGTTTTGCACACCTCTTTTATTCAAGCCAGAGATTTCTGGTATATGCCTCCAAAAAGAATGAAAAACTCCTCTTCAGAAACCCTATTATTATCTGTACACATCCTTCACATCAGTAAAAGGTACAATACACTTTATGTACACGTGCATCTTTTCCAGAGAGCTAACCATAAAACATACCAGTGCTCCACAGTTTAGGAGTAAAATATTAATCATGAGATATGCTATCCAGTCCACTGTTTAGTCAGCCATGCAGGATGACCTGTACAGAGCTTACCCCAAACTCTACAGTAACACTAAAACTAAACTGCCCCCAATAAAAGGTTCACTTTACCTGTCTGATACCTGCCCCCGGGCCCAAAAAAAAAAGCTTCTGGTACTTATCAACCAAAGAATTTCATGTCCTAGGACGTATATAGTAACTTCCCCCAAACTGTGGGGAAGTTCCAAATTTAAGACACTGGCCTCCAGACACCATTAATCTGTGGCTTGGAAATACCAGGATAGCTTATGAAGTAAATAACTGCAACTATGCACTAACAATACAGCTCTAAAAAATAATTAACAATGGCTATTTGAAATAAATACTAAAATACTGAGAATTTCAGAAAAAGAATTACGCCGTGAGTAGGTTGTGTTTGCAAAACACATGTCTTCGCCCTGAGTCAGAGCTCGGCAGCCCAGCCCAACTCACCATGTAGCTCTTCTCTATTCTCCCTTCTAGCTTCATTTCTGGTGAAGTGGACTGGCTATCTGGTTTCTGAAAATTTACATTATTTCATTATTTTAAAACAAATAGACTTCTGGCATTAAAATATATATATATCTTTAGTCTGCCCTACAAGTTTCTAATCTGCCAGACAAATCTCAACTTTTATGTAACAAATAGCACAATTTATATTTTAAAAAGCTCTAAACATAATTTTAGATTATCCTCCTCTTTATTCTTAACTCATATTTTAAGAAGTCTGCAACTCTGTCCCACCCATAAAATAAGAAGGGTGACTAAACCAGCCAAGGAGAAAGGAAACAGTGAGAACTAGTAATATGAAACCTCTAAAAATACTTCATGCTGAGAACATAAATGTTCATAATTTTGTATTGAAATGCAATACAAAAAACTGGGAGAAAAGACTGATAAGCAATTTTATTCAACATAATATACACAGGATCTGCAAACCAGTGCCACTTACAGCTCTGTCATCGGGGAGCAAAGGAAGAGTCTCAGCACTCCATTAGCCCGGAATCGGGGCGGGGTGCTGGGAAGAGCTCTGAATGCAGGTGCTAGGATACCGTGAGATCACGGGGCTCTCCGAAGTGAAGAGAGCTCTGCAGCTCAGGAGCCCGCGGTGCTGGCAGCCCCCGGGTCGCCTCAGGAATGACCAGGGCAGGGCTAGAGGCTGGGCTTTTCATCTCACTCCAACCTCCTGGGAGGGGAAAGGGCCAGGGATTTTGTCAATCACAGTGACACGATGAAGCTTCCATAAAAAGATAAAAAGACTGGGTTCCCGGGACTCTGGGAGCTGAACATACAGAGGTTCCTGAGGCGTGGGCTCTGGAGGAAAGCATGAAGCGCTGCACCCCTCCCACACGCCTCACCCTACACATCTCCCCTTCTGCATCCTTTGCAGTGTCCTTCGTCATAAGTGTTTCCCGGAGCTCTGTGAGCCGCCCTAGCAAACTGACTGAACCAGAGAAGGCAGTCATGGGAACTCCAACGTAGGGCCACAGCAGCAGGAGAACAGGGTGAAAAACAACAACAACAAACGGCCTGGGGCTCAGGACTGCCACCCAAAGCGGGGATTGTGGGACGAGTCCTCAGCCTGTGGGATCTGAATGATCTTAGGCCGACAGGGTCAGAACTGAACTGAAGGGGAAGACACCCCGCTGGTGTCCTCCGCAGAATGGAAGGTTGGTTGTTGGTGGGCGAAATCCCCACACTTCCTCATGACCGCTGTCACCAAAGTCCTCTGTGCTGACTGCATCGAGTAGGGACTAGAGTAGGAGAAATGGAGTTCGCGCTCCCTCTCTGTGCTCAAGAAGCCTTTACATAAAGGCAAAGAGATAATTTAAGGTTAAGAACAAGTTAGAAACTGCAAAGGTAGGCGAGAACAGTGAGGGAGAGTGTGGTGCTACTACAGATCACCGCAGGCCACACGGTCCAGCCACACAGACTGGTCCGGAGCCCTAGAGTGGGGACAGCTTCACGAGGGCGGCCCTGGACCCTGAGGGGAACCAGACAGCCGTCTGGACTCCGCAGCCAAAGCACGTCACTGCCTTGCACCGCCCTACGCAGTAGTCAGGTTGTTTTAACAGTAAAACGACAGCAAGAAGTAAGACTACACTACAGCTGTGCACGCGCACACACATATATGACAAACTGAAGTTTTTTCTGACACCTATTGAATATAGTATACTCTATTATTCACTTTTATGTTCTTTTCTCATGTATAAAACTTCACTGGACCCAACCCACTCAATTCACTTCTAAAGCCTGCAGTACAACAAACACTGTGCTTGGGTTCTGGCCATTTGACTCTGGGGCAGGTGAGGGCCCTGTAAGATCACAGTCCAGCCTGAATCCTGCCCCTCTACTGGTCACGTGTGACATCCCCGGTGGGCTCTGGAACAGATCTAACCAGGCTGCCATCCCGGCCTCTCCTCCCCCAGTCCAGTCACTATTCCAGCCATCATCACCCACAACGCTCCCCAAGAACACGCCTGGCTGCTTCTTACCTGCTTTCCACATCCCAGACTTGCCCCTTTGCCTCTCCCTGGGATGCCTTCCCCTGGAAGTTATTTCCACCTATGCAAATCCAACTCTCCAAGGTCACCCTCAAGCGTTCCTCCAAGCAGACAAATCCCTCTTTCCTCTGGAATTTCAACACAAATCCTTTCCTACTGTCTCCATGTCTTTTATGCATATACATGTGCCCCATGCACATGCTGTTGAGCCCAAACACAGTCTTTAAAAAGACAGTGCCTGGTGTGTGCTTTGCATGTTGACTGAGTAACTGTACATGCATATTCCACATAGGAGAAAACTGCCTACCAGGGACAGGTGGGGCTGAAGACTGAGAAAGCCCAGATTAAGGCCCAAAACACCATGAACCCCTAATCAAACCAGAACCACTAGTCCCTTGAGCAGACTGCACCTTCCGCCTTTCATGTGAGGTTTATAACAAGCAGTACAGGAGGCAATGTGCATGTGTATTTTAACAAGCGATAAGAGGGTCTTTGAATTTAAAAAGTAGCATAACTACAGTCTAGTAATTGAGCAGTTACACTGTGTTTCATGTTTTACTTTCTTTTACCTGAAATCTGATCTCCCAAATGTGATAAAACTGTCTGTAAGACATGTGTGCAGCGTTCGGCAAAAGGAACACGTCAGAGTGCCCCTCGTTTTGGCTCCCTGTGACTGGTCCACACTGGCCCGCAGTGCCTCAGGCTGGCCTCCTTTCCCGACTGCCAATTCTTCTGCACGTCTCACTCCAAAAACAAAATCTTTCACATCATCCTCTAATCAAGCATTTTCATTTCACTCTCCCCAAGGAAATAATGAAATTTCTTAGACCTAAGTCAGAAATAATTAACATCAAAATATCTTAAATCTATATGCAAATATATTTTAAATTGATCTAAGAGCTTCCTCGTTTGATAAATAATTATCAAGTAACACTACACACTCAAGCACTCAAGCTAGAAACAATACATTTCTGAAGTACAAAACAGGAAATGTGCTTCCAAGGAAAAGAAGATAATGGGCTAATAGCAGATTGGGACTCATTATCCCAAGCTGGAAATCACACATGCATGCTCATACTTCCATACTATAGAGAAGCAGGGAGCAACAAGGAAGAAAAGGCTGAAGATACTTTCAAGGTCAAACAGATCAACAGTATACAGTATGATAAACTGTCAAAAGACAAAAAAAAAAAAAGAAGAAACAAAAAAATCCTTAAAATTTTGCTACTCTTTTGATTTTAGGAATGTTTCTCATCTGAGAAGTAAATCAGGTCAGATATTAACTATCTGTATATAAAATACTTCTATTTTAACATTAGAAAATTGAGGGCCACTCATATCATTTGATAATGAGTGGTGTTTCCCATTTTATTTTATGTACATAATACGTATTATGCTCAAATGCTTATATTTAAAATTTATCAAGTCTCCCCATCACGCTTTAAGTCTCTAAAACTATTTTCAATGTGGTTGGTCATACCGCTGGTGAAATTAGGCAAATATAAAGTAATTTTAAAACTACAAGGAGACATGTTAGAAATATTGGTATAAAACTGAAGGACAAGTTAATGATTAACTATTAACTAATTAACTATATTACAGCACACCTTATAAACACATGTTAAAGTCCCCTTACCTTAAATAGGTGCCATATATGAAGAATAATGCCATCATCAGTCCATTCAAAACAAAAATTACAGCAACATAGAAGCAAGCAGGATCTCCCAATCCTTCAAAAACAAACAAAACATGTTCTAGCCATACATGACTTTATGTGTCTGGCAATTTATATTAAACGGTGCTTATTATGAAAATGGCTGCCAGATGAATTAAACAGTGGCCTTGGCTCCCGAGGGGAAACACGGCCTACGTGCAAACCTGAGCGGGAAGAGGAGGCAGCCACAGTGGCTCACCTCGGGGCTCTGCACCTGGCGGGGCTGCAGCACAGTAAGGCAGAGGCAACACCAGCCCCTGCAGAAACCAGGCCTGACTGAGGCCGCACGGTGTCCAGCCCGAGGTCTGGAGCTACGGCAGGAAAACCTGACTGCCAGAAACAAGGCCAAGGTGCGTGCTAAAGCCGCTCCGGCCGCCCCAGAGCACCAGCCTCAGCTCAGCTGCACGGCCACCCCACCCAGGAGCAGGTGAGTGAGGGCGCCTTGGTGGGTCTTCCCTCCCTGCCCAGGCGTCCCGGGACCCCAGGGACACAGAGAAGCCCCAGTTTCAGGCTGGCAGAGTAGGAGCGCAATCAAAGATTTACTGTGTCTCCGACTGAGTTACTGGCAAGCTTCTCACACCACGCGGCTAACGGGTGAGCAGTGCAGCAAGCCACGCACCTTCGCAGCTCTCCACAGGGCTGAGTCCTTCCCCTCTGGTAACCGTCCAACAGATCTTGGTTTGGACACCAATGAAGTCCATTGTCTTGGTATAGATCCGGTACCAGCTGGCCAAGATTACCTATTATTAAGAAAACAGACACATCGTAAGAAAGATATTATGCTAAAGAGTTTTCATTACTATGATACTTTGGAGACATTTTCGTAAGCTTCAACTTTCCTTTCCTACCATCCACCTGGCTCCCTTTGCATCCAGTTCAGTGAGAATCAGCTGCTACGTAGACGCTTCACTGGTCAGTTTGGTCACCCATCAGTCAGAATAAAATACAGTAAGAAATTTGTAAGATTTGTTTTTCAAAAGCTACAAAACTTTACTAAGGGACACAAATGAAGATAGGAAGGGAGATACTGTGTCTACTTGAATAGTCCTAAGTTTTCAAAATATAAATTCACCCTCAGATTAATTCATAAGCATTAAGCTATCCTAATCAAAATACCAAGTGTCTAAAATTTATTTAGAAAATAACTGAAGGAGACAACAGAACTATATCGTAACAAATACCAAAATGAATTACTTAAAATAATGAAGACACTGTGATACTGACAGAAGACTGAGGAGAATGATGACGGCCACTCTCAGGCGGGTGGTGAGCAGAAGACCCTTCCGCTGGAGGCGCCCACTTCCCTGGGGGACCAGCGGGGCCTGGGGTGCACAGGCCACAGGGTGGAGTGGGGGCCTTCGGTGCCCAGCAGGGCACCTCCACAGCACCCCCCAGCAACAGGCACCAGGGACAGGCAGGGCCCCTGCTCTGAGCCCAGCACAGCTCGGCTTCTCCCCCGGCCTCACTCCACTGCCCCACCCATCTTCAGATGTGGAGCCCAAGAGCACCTCCCCTCCATACACTTCTGCAGGCAAACCTCAGTCTCACAGTCCACCCACACCCAGGACTTCCACCTAAGGTAATGCTGAGCACCCAGGCGTTCACAAGTGCAGTGACTTTGCATATAAAGTCACTCCAGACTGGTGGAGAGAGGATGGAGAGCTTGTCAGTGTGGGGTTACACAAAAGATCAGGGTTTTTTGTGGGGGAGGTTTGCTGAGGATCGAACTCAGGGCCTTGTGCTTGCCAGGCAAGTGCTCTACCACTTGAACTAAATCCCCAGCCCAGAACATCAGTTTTTTAAAAGCACAAGTTTGGATTCCCATCCCACATCTTTATTAAAATGAATTCTGAATAAATTTAAAAAGCAAATATAAAAAGCTAATTAGGATTATAAAGAATGAAGATTTTTACATATATGCATGAAAGAGAAATACAAATTAAAAGATTCTCAGATATAGTATCTCTGTTTACCAAAAACGTATGTATGGATGAACAGCAAACAAGAAACTAAGGAAAACGTTTTAATGGTACAGCGTAACATTAACATGCTATAAGTAATAAATGAGCTCTTACAAAATTCCAACAGAAATATACACAAAGGACAGGGGCAAGTAACTGTTTTTAAAAGTGAAAATCCATTACATTTATATAGCACTGAAATAAATATATACATGAAGTAAACATGTTGAGTAATTACAGTTTCTTTATCAAACCAGCAAGGACACAAATAAACATTTCAGAAACACTGCTAGTGAAGATTTCCATTAATGTAACCCACAGGGAAGACATTTTGGCAACACATCTAAATCATTAAAGTATATGTTCTGCTGAACTAAATAGTTCCACAAGAACAAATTTTTAGTTTAAAACCATAAGGATGTGGGTATGGATTTAGCTTTAAGGATGCTTATTGCAGCTTTGCTCAGAATCCTTAAAAGACTGAAAACAATCAGAATTTCCATAAAAGCTGGACTCCGCACAGCCACACAAGGGCAGACTGCACACAGCTGCTGAAAGGAGCAGTGGACAGAGATGACCCAGACGATGGTCACAAATATTCTAAATGACAAAAGCATCACAAAAACATTCCGCACCTTGTGGCGGCACTCGCTCCTGCGACGTCAGTGTGCCCACAGCCACACTCAGCGCTCAAACCAGCACGTCTGGGAGGGACCGAACGTGGTGGCGAGCCACTCGTCCGTAACCTCCATCTCCCCGTTATGTCTGGCCGACTCCTCTCGCCCAGTGAGCACCCACCGAGGGCAGCCTTGCGGCACACCAGTCTCAGCCCTGTCACCAGGGTATCCCCTGACACCACAAGGCGGAGCCTCCACCAGGTCCAGGGTGTGTCAAAAACGCGCGGGGCGGGTAGCGGGAGGCCAAAGTAAGTGACTGGCATCACGGCCTTCCCCCCTCAGCCCCTGCCCGCCTGCCCAAGAAGGCCACTCTGTGAACGGGGCTGAGAGAAGACGGGGTGTCAGGGCAGGTGAGGACGCTCTCTCCCTTCACGCTTTCTAAACAGAGCGACACAGCCGCAGCAGCTCCGACAGACGCAGCTGAAGGCTCCGCAAAGCCTCCACATCCCTGCCCAAGATACAGACTTCCTTTTAAAACATGAAACCAAACTGAAGGTGTTGAATTAGATCTGAGATTTAAAAATCAGCATTTAATACCAAAAAAAAGTTTTGAAAAAACAAAAAAAAAATTCACACTGGGAGAAAGTGACTTGCCTCTGGGTACAGGTTGAACCTTTTCAGTGTGTTAATGACGAGGGGGTATTCCGTCAGTTCATCGTGCATAATCATCCACACTCCGTTCAGAAACGAGGGTGCTTCCACAATGGTCTTGAAGTAGGAATAATACAGTCCCTGAAATAAGGATGTGCCCCAGTTATAATAAAAGGTGCATAACTATGATTCCTCCTTAAAAACACTTAAAATACACTTTTTTAAAAAAGAGCACTCAAGCAAGTAATAGCTGCAACTAATTTCACAGGTTTCTGATCACTGATGAATTTTTAGGTTGCAAAAAAGGACCTATTTTAGAACAACCTTGTTTTAATTGAAATACATGCAAAACAGATTCAAATACAGTGTCAACATTTAGAATGCATATATACATAAAATTCAGTACTATTTCATCTAAGAAAATTCTATTAACTCACACTAATATAAATGTTAGAAAAGCCTATTTTAAGAACAGAATGGTTATTATGGAACTAAAATCTGCCGTGAACCAAGAAATCTTCCCAAGCCGAAAACACCTCCTCCTGCTTATTTGAATGCAGAAAATGCCATCAATCATCTTTCCTCCAGATTTATATGCAAAGATGCAAATATCTTGAGAAGGCTACATATTGATGTGTTACATACAAATTTCTTTCAAAATAATCGTATAGATCATTTCTCTCCCCATCAACTCAGCACGAAAACCCGGTGGGACTCGGGGATGGGTGGGGTGCTGTTCTGAAGCAAAGAGACTGCTGTTTGTCAACATCCTGCTTTGGAAAGGGAGCGAGGGCAGAATGACACACAGCCCAAGACCCGGAGGCTCGAGCAGCACAGGACGCAAGTGTAAAGGGCAGCGGAAGGACAGACAGATAAACACAGGATGCAAGCACCACTTTCTATCCAGTAGGACTTGGCACCGCCCTGCTAGCCTGGACCAAACTCTAAATTGAATTTTAGAATCAGAAATACAGGGGCCGGGGATTTAGCTCAGTGGTAGAACACTTGCCTAGCAAGCACAAGGCCCTGAATTCAATCCCCAGCACCCCAAAAAAGAAAATTACAAACGTGACTGTCTACCCAGATATATATCGGAAATAAGACTGTGTCACTACGATGCTTTAGCTCTCATATCACTATTTTATAAATTATATTTTCCCCCATTTTGAGTTGAATTGTGTCTGTCAAAATTTCATGTCCACCAGAATCTGTGAACTTGACCTGAGTTGGAAAGAGAGTCCTATCGCTTCTCGGCCTTTTGGCTAAGATCAAGTGGAAAGAGGGTCCTTACAGATGTAACCGAGGTGAGATGGGGTACACTAGCTGAAGGCAGATGTCATGTCCAGCACAGCCAGCCTCCTGTAAGAAGAGCAGGCACATGGGAACAATGTGGAGTGACAATGGGCAGAGGTGCGAGCGACACCAGCCGAGGATTCTGCGATGGCCTGCACCGGGCAACACTGGGAGGAGGCAAGTGAGGGGACATCGCCTACACCAAAACCGTGATTTTCAATTCTGACTCTCCAAGCTGCAAGGAAATTAATCTCTGCTCTCTTTGGCCTCCTATTTTGGTGTGCTTTGTTATAGCATCCCTGGGAAACTGCCAGACTTACCCTGTTTTGCAGGTTTGATTTTGTAGGCATATAAATGTCATATTTAATAATAAAGCAAAAAAATTTAAGTTATTAAATATCAAAATAAAAATACAATAAAGTAAGCTGGGCATGGTGGTGTACACCTATAATCTGAAGCTGAAGCAGGAGGCTCACCATGAGTTCAAGGCCAGCATGAACTACACTGTGAGACCCTGTCTCAAAAAACCAAACCAAAACAAACCAAAAAAGCCAAGCAGCTACTCACCAAGATGGAAGAAGATTTCAAGTGACCTTAAAATAGAGCAACTTTACTACACAACCCCAGTAGAATATATCCTAACAACAAAAAAACCCCACAAGGAAATCTTAAATTAGTTTCTGTAATTTGATTTTTAATACTCATTCTGGCATTTTTATCCCTAACAAGTAATATGAAACCAAGATTCTCCAGACTAAAAGATATAAATTTTATAAAAATCCTAAATTCAAGTTTTAAAAGGTAAATATAAATTCATGATTTATTTTCTGTATTGAGAAGTTGCTTCCTAATTCCACTCCCCAAAAGGCCTCAGTACGATGGCTGACCCAGAGCAGCAGGCGTCGGCGGACCGCAACCTCCCAATCCCTCTGACCACCGAGCAGCCAGGTGGCTGCAGGCCTGGAGGAGGGTCCCGGGGGACTTGCAGGTCAGAGGCGCGGAGCACCCCGGAGGCCGCCGGCAAGGGCTCTAGGCACCACAGAAGGCAGCATTAGCAAGACAGGCTAAAATCCACTGGATCAGAATGAGGTCCCGGAGAAGGAGCTCACCGGGCCTGACTAGAAAACCAACTTGTGTTTTTAGAAAGTGGTAAACAAAGACAATCGTGCATGCTCCTGTCTTTACCCTCTGACCAAACAGGCCCTGTGGGAAAGTCCTTCTTTAGAGAATTACGGTCAAAAAGGGCAGAAAATAACAGAGTAGATAATGACCAGCTAGCAATCCTGATGCAACCCCCGGCAGCCAGGCGCTGAGGAGAGCCCAGCAGACACTTCCCGAAGCCACTGCCCTCACTCAGCACCTAGGGAAGACAGGACTGGGCCTGGGGTGCCGATCTCAGCAAAAAAGACGTCATGGGACCTGCCAGGCAGGGTGGTCACACCCCTACTCCCAGCCGTCTGAAAGCCTGAGCCAGGAAGATCACAAGTTCGAGCCTAGCCCCAGTCACTCAGTGACTTAAGGAGACCTTGCTTCAAACCCAAATACTACAGAAAAGGGCTGGGGATGCAGCTCAGGGTGAAGGTCCTGGGTTCAACCTCAACTACCAAAAAAAAAAAAGACCAAAAGAAAAACTTCCTTAAAAAACAACATGAATAGTATAGACAATTCTATAAGACAAATGTCCTGGGTTCCTCAATGAATAGATGGCAGAAAAACAAAACAACAAAAAAAGAACAGAAAAAGAAAAGGAATTTATAGATCAGACTTAAGAGATACATCAACTAAATGCAATGTGTAGACACTGTTTGGATCCTGATTCGATCACATGATTTTTAAAACTGTACCAGCAGGTTCATGTATGCACTGATTTATATTTGGTGATACTAAGAAACTGCTCACTGTTTCCAAGTGTGACGCTGGGACAGTGGTTAACAAAAAACAAAGTCTTGTTTTCCGAGACACGGGTGAGAGCACGCACACGTGCAATGACCTGGCATCCCAGCTCCCGCGGAGAGACGGGTGCGTGAAGCTGCAGACAGCTCTGCTGCTGCCCGCTGCTCAGCTCGGAAGGGGCAGGGGCGAGCTGTCCAGCCTTCCCACCTCGGAACACCTTTCTAAAATCTTCCATGATAAAAAGCTTAAGTTTCATAGCTTCCTTAAAGTACTGCGGTAAAATACTATCTGGGAACTAACCATTTCCGTGCGAAAAGCCATTTCCCTTTCCAGTGTAGAGAGGTGAGAAAAATGACGGTCGTTTTCGAAGAGGTGTGTTATATGGCTCCTGGGAAAAACAGACAAAGCGACAGCACTGAAACTTACACCATGTATTATTTGGAAAAGTAACTCTAAGAGCAAAAATAAAAAATCCATTAATTTGTAGATAATTTTGTAATAAAACTGGTACAATAGAATCTGTATTTGTTTTCTACTCATTATGGCTTACATTTTTATTAAAATTTCTCTCCATACAAAAATGCTCAAATGAGATTTTAAAATTAAAACAAGCCAGAACAATGATAATTTAAGTAAAATACAATGAAAATATAACTTAAACTGTAAATGCCACGGTGTTACCATTTCAGAAATATCTGACTAATGAAATTCATGTCTCTCCATCCAGAATATTAAAAAAAATTAATCTTCCTCTCAACATGAACACTATGTTAACTGAAGTAGTTTCACATAAAGTCTTCTTAATAATAGATCTATTTTTTCATTAAAAATTATATTATTCTAACCCTAATTAACTACTTTTTCAGACTATAGTGTTCCATGTAATATAAATCCACACTTACCACGCTAAAATTATTCCTTTAAACATATGGGAAATAGTTTTGGCAAGTTATAAACATTTGCATAAAATATACCATTGGAGGAAAAACAATCTTACCAGTGCAACACAGCCGCAAAGGCAGCTGGAAGAAAAAAGAAATTTAAATTAGCAATTTAGCATAAAGAAACATTTTCAACTTATAGAAGCACAGTTCAAAGACAAGCCTGCCAGAACTTGGGATGTGGAAATACTGGACCAATCAGCAACTGGGGAAAGAGTATTGACTCCTGAAAGAAGCCGGGGGCTAAGCTTAAAATGTCAGCAGACCGTATCATCACAGAATCAGATGTCCATCTGCAGTTCCCATCCAGTAACTCACTCACTCACTCCGCAAAACCTATGAGGCCCTATTACGTACCAAATACCACAGAGGAACCATTAGACAGAAACTACCACAAACACAATCAAGAGAAGAGAATCAATTGGTAAGAACAGCTTAGAACAGACAGGGCAGCCTGGGAAGACAGATGATGTGGAAATACGGTAATGAGTGAACTGCACCTTTTTATAAATTACTGTACTCTACAAATTTATATGATAAATCCTAACTCCTGCTTTTAAACAAATATAAAGAGCAGGAAGTAAAGGAAAGAAAAAAGAAAGGATAAGAGAGGGGGGAAAAGCTAACGATAACATCAATCTCATTTGAAAATCAACAGTCTGCTTTCTGCCCAAATACAAAAAACATATTAAGATGAATCCAGAAAATCCCATTCAATTTTCTTATATCACCAGATACATCTCATTACAAGTTTATAATTAACACTGCTTTATTTTCAAAGTAATATTTATATTTTTTAATTTAAAAATTCATTTTGCTTTGTAGATACTGATAGCTACAAAACAGTTATTCTTTCTAGATCAAAGTTACAGATGTTTAATTTAGTCACTTGACTTTTATAAGCTATACTGTGATTCTCTGAAATTTTATTTCTTTGAAAAAAAGGAGATTTGATGGCAAAGCTACCATTTACTCCCTTTGGTTTCTATCTTTAAAGATTCCCTCACCAAAAATAATAAAAAAAAAAAAATAAAAAAAATAAAAAAAAATAAAAAAAATAAAAAAATAAAAAAAAATAATAAAAAAATAATAAAAAAAATAAAAAAATAAAAAAATAATAAAAAAAAATTAAAAAAAAAATAAATAAAGATTCCCTCACCATAATAAAATTGGGCTTCATGATTTTTATAATTCAACTATTATTTTCTGGATAAATCATTCTTTCACTAAATGACTAACTGTAAATGATGTCGTTATCCTACTAAGAACTTGGCACACATACTTCTGAAAGCCCTTTGAAATTAGAATTTCATTTATGAATTCATTTAGGGAGAACCTACATGAAACAGAGCCATTATATCCATAAACATGGTACATACCTCCAATTATTAGCATTGCTTTTCGAGCGTCCTTGAGAAAAAGCCTATCCCATACTTAAAACAGGGTATCTCTCATCTACAATGCTTGGAACCAAAAGTGTTTCAAATTTTGAATTTTTTCAGATTTTTTAATATCTGCACATATATGAGATACCCGGAGAGGGGACCCAAGTCTAGACAGGAAATGCATCTAGGTTTCACATACATCTTAGATGTATAACCCAGCAGTGGTTACATCGCCTTTAGTGACCCACCACGGCCAGGCCAGCATGGAGTTTTTCACTTGTGACATCATTTCAGCACTCAAAATGTTTCAGATTCTGAAGCACTTTGGATTTTGGATTAGGGATGCTATACATATATATATTTTTTAAGTGATTTAACATTTTTCCTGCTAATATCTATGAATTCTCTTTTGTTGTTATACACTATTAGACATTATTAATAATATATATCTTTAAAGATCATTTATTTTGCAATATAGTTATATTTAGTTCATATTCTAAACTATTAACTCAAATAGTTAATCATCAATTCCCCATTGTAAAATATTATTAGTAAATTATCTTGCTTCTGTTTTGTAATTTTACTGTTTCTTCTTCCCATTTGACGATAATGATGAGGATATTAAACTTCTACACTACTAAATAATTCTGGTGAAAGAGGATTCCTGCGGACTGTGATTCCTGCTGACTTTTTTTTTTTTAATTAAGAGAAGACAACTTATTTAGAGGACAATTTATTTAAAAGTGATGAAAAGGGGGAAAGGGAGATGATAGATAGCTACTCGACCAGTAGGGAGCATTCGAAAGCGACGAAAGCGAAATACTTGTGGGCCCTTTGCTGTAGCCCCTTTTTATTGCGGTTTTTCCCTTGGGTCGGCCCTTGGAGTCTGATTGGCTCTTGGGCTTGTCTGTCACCTCTGCCTCGATTTTTTTTTTTTTTTTTTTTTTCCCTCAGCCCTGTGACCCTTGTTCTTTTGGCAGAGGGCAAACTTATGGGCGGGTACCTTAGAGCCAGGTAATGCAGATTTGAGAGTCAAAAGGGAAGAGTTTGTTTTCTTTATGTTAATCACATTACCTTCTTGGTGACTTTTACAGCAGTTCACCTCCTATCAAGCCGCTGGGTTAGCCTGCAACTTCACAAGTCTGGGTATAACTAAGTTCTGTTCAGGCCAGCAGCCTTCTACATCTTCTAAGTCTCTCAGCAGACAAACGGATGTTGCCGGGTCTCTTTGGTGCCTGTAACTCCTTGAACTGGTCTCCTTCAGCACCAAGATTCTCAAAAGGGAATCCTTGGAGTTCGTGGCCTGGGAACAGCACTTTTTCCACAGTCTCTGGGGTCCACTGAGAACGTGTCAAGTTCTGAATCCTTCCCTGCCTTTCGGTTTAGCAATAATGGTATTTACTACACAGGTAGCACTTACTAATTGCTGTACCTACGCTACCTATACAGATCTTCGCGACTGTC
>PVJO010028230.1:0-18403 GCA_004026905.1 Hystrix cristata
TTAGTACACATTGAATTGTTTCTCTGATATGAGAAACCATAAGTGTAAATAAGGACAAAGGGGTAGAATAGATATTATGTTTAAAAAAAAAAGAGAGATAGTAATCAAAAGAGAGAACTAGATAGGGAAAAGGGGGATAAAGAAGAAAGTTAAAAGAAAAGTAAGATGAAAGGGGAAAAAATGGTAAAGTGTAGCTACACTTGTTGCAAATAGGGAGGGGTGGGTGAATGGAAGGGAGGGGAGGGGAAGGGGGGAGAGGGGGGAAAACCAAGATGTGTCATGTACAGGTACAAAATAACCATGTTGATTATGAACATTATGTATACAATGTACCAATACATGTTCTTGGTAAAAATAATTTAAAAATTAAAAAAAAAAGTGGTGTGCATAGGAAAGGAAAAGGTCAAACTATCATTATTCACAGATGGCATGATCCTTTACATAGAAAACCCAGAATATTCCACAAAAATAATCCTAGAAACAGTAAACAAATTTAGCAAGGTAGCTTGATATAATATCAACACAAAAACTAACACCAATAATGACCCCACTGAGAAAGAAATTAGGAAAATAATAGCATTCACATTAGCTTCAAGAAAAATTAAATACAAGGGATTAACCTAATGATACCAGTGAAAGACCTCTATAATGAACCCTATGCTACTTTGGAAAAAGAAATCAAAGAGGACATCAGAGAATAGAAAGATGTCACCTGTTCCTGAATAGACAGAACCAGTATCAGCAATGCGGCCACATTTTAAAAAGTGATATATGGACTTCATACAATGCTAATCAAAATACCAACAGCATTTCTCACAGAGTTAGAGAAATTAATCCTAAAATTCACAAAGAAACGTAAGAGACTTGGAATAGCAAAAGCAATAATGGGCAATAAGAGCAAAATAGGGGGCATCAGAATCTCAGATTTCAAGTTGTATTTCAAATCTACAGTCATAAGAATGGCATGGTAACGGCACAAAAACAGAAATGTCAATCAATGGAACAGAATAGAGGATGCAAAACAACTCTGGGTACTGTCAGTCATCTCATCTCTAACAAAGGAGCCAAAAACATATGCCTGGGAAAAGACAGCCTCCTTAACATGGTGCTGGGAAAACTGGCTATCCACACACAGAAGATCGAATCTAGACCCATATGCCTTACCATGTACTAAATCCAAATCAAAATGGATCAAAGATCTAAATAGTAAAACACAAACACTTAATGTGCCACGTGATGAAATAAATAAAACACTTGAAGACATATGCACAGGCAAAGACTTTCTGAACAGTTCCAGTTACACAAAAAAATAACATCAAGAATCAACAAACGAAATTATATCACGTTAAAAAACTTCTGTACAACAAAGAAAACATCCAAAAGAGTGAAGAGACAGTATACAAAATGGGAAAGTGATTTGACAGCTTAGTCTTGAGCAGAAGACTAATAACTGGAATACATAAGGAAACAAACAAAAAAGTAGACCACTCCAAAATAAAAGATCTAAACAAAAAATGTGCAATTAAATAGAAACTCCTAAGAAGAAGTACAAATGGACAATAAGGGAAAAAATTTATCATATGTGCCATTAGAGAAAGTCAAATTAAAACAACCATGAGATTCCATCTTATTCCAGAAAAAATGGCTATCATCAAGAAATCAAATTATAACCAATGCTGAAGAGGCTATGAGGAAAAAGGAACCCTTTTACATGGTTGGTAGGAATACAAACTAGTAGATCCAGTGCTGGAAAACAGTATGGAGATTCTTTAAAAAATTGAAATTAGAAATTTCATTCAACCCAGCTATTCTACTTCTAGGTATCTTCCCCAAAGAAATTAAGACATCATATTACAGTAATACATGAATACCTATGTATATAGCTGAACAACTCATAATAGCTAAATCTTTGAATTGGCCTATATGCCCACCAACAGATAAACAGATGGCAAAAAAGTGGTATTTACACACAATCAAGTAGTACTGTACTCTAAAGAAAGATAAATTTAGCTCATTTGTAGGAAAATGGATGCACCTTGAGACCATAATCATAAGTGAAATAAATCAGACACACAAAGCTTAAATATTACATGGTTTTCCTTATATGAGAAACCCAAAGTATAAATAAATCAAAGTGCAAAATAAAAAAGATAATAGAAAACTTGGAAATGGACCTCTTACAAATGGGAAGGGAACCAAAAGATAAAGGATATGAGAAAGAAGGAAAGTGAAGTAAGTAGAATTAAGATGTACGATGTACATTTATCAGCTCCCCACAATTACTATAATCATTATGTACTGCAAACATGTACTAATACTAGTAAAAATTGTAAAAATAAATGTCCTAAAAAATAAAGGAAAGAGGGCTGGGGATTTAGCTCGGTGATTAGAGTGCTTGCCTTGTAAGCACAAGGGCCTGAGTTCGATCCCTGGCACCACCAAAAAAATAAAAATAAAAAAAATAAAGGAAAGAAACAAAATTCATAACATATTCATTAAGAAGTAATTCTTTCACAAACTACAACCTAAGTATTGACTGGTTCCTTGCCTCATAAAATCAAGATAACAAACGAAAACTTCAGTCCATTGATTGAGAAAGGCAATACTTCCTCAAAATTTGAATGGATAGCAAGTCTACAGGTGTTCTCATGTCAGTTCTGTCTCTGTATGTATCTAAATAATTCAGCACAGCAACCATTTCATCATTTCTCTTATATGCCCTTTTTCAAAACAACACAGACCAAATGGAAGTTTGTTGCTTTCCTGTATTTTTACCAAATTAATTTTGTGTAAAAGATTGTACTAAAGATTGTAAATGCATGCTGCAGAAAAACATAAAAGTAGATGATTTGCAAAAATTTTGCTTTATCTTTTCTATTTCCCTATTCAGTATTCTTCCAGGTTTTTCTTTTAATAAACTCTTTTTCTAACAGCAGCTACTAATATAATTCATTTTGCACTCTTCTAACTAAACTGTATAATACGTCCTCTTACATAAGCTATGTAAGAAAATATTCCCCCCTTCCCCAATTCTCCAAGTTTCTTAGTATAAAAAGTAAAACAAATAATTTAAATAGGTTAAACTAGGTGACTATTAAGGTCTAATAGCTTTGTAAACATCATTCTTATGAGACAGTGGTTAAAAAGGTAACGTACAACTCTAACCTTTTCATAAAGTTGATTTTTGTTTTAACTTCTCATAGAAAAAGTATATATTCATATTAATCCCCAGAATAAATTATATTTAATTTGATTTATAAAGCAACTAATTTCTGAAAAATGGGGAAAAGAATGTTGTAAACTATTACTATGTGCCAAGAATTTTGCAGATTACCTAGTTTAATGACTCCACTGAATATAGAGTAACAAATAGTACTCAACAACTAAATGTGAGCACATGTGTGGTCTCATTTATTTTTCAGTCTATCCATAATACAGATACTAATAGCACCATAATATGGATGAAGTATAGAAAAATAAGTCATTTTCCCAGTGACAAATGGGTGATGAAGCCAAGACTCATACCCACACATGCCTGATCTTAAAATAATCCAGCTTGTAATGTACAATAGCATGGAGCTGAGTGTCCCAGAAGAAAGCTGAAATGCTAAGAATTCAGACAACTTTCTTAAAATCACACACATAATGTTCAAAGACTCGCTTTCCAAGGATTGGCCATGATGGCGTGTTTCTACTACCTCTATGATTTAAATGGGTTAAACTATTTACAATCCCAAGCAGACAAACATTTGCCTAAGAGATAATCATAATTACCCATTTTTTCTCTTTCATATTTTTCTTCTCTAAGATATCTAAAGTGAACATAATATGTGAAATAATATTTTGGATGAGCATCATTTGATGGAAAGAGTAGAAACTTTGTGATTAGAAGCTGTCTGATTTCAAATTAATTTTTCTATGGAATATGTCTGAAAGAGTGTACAAGGGAAAAAGGAGCATTGATTCAAGGAACTAGTAGTGTGGCAGGGTAACTGCAGTAAAAAAGAATCATTTTTCACTAGTTATCTAAAATTTAACTTTAATTTTTTATAACATTAGCTTTTGAAAAAATGAATAATTTTTAAAACTATCCTTACTCTAAATTACCCAGCCTTCTAGATGACACAAGGAGCCCGGTTAGTGAACTTTTTCTGTATATGTTCAAGTGAGGGCAATAGATCCAATATGATCAGATCACGAAATTCCTGAGAAAGAATGATTCTAGAATCCCGTAGTCCCTCACTCCTCATCTACTGTTGCACAGTAAAAGACTGCTTTCCAATAGCTTTCTTCCCATACTTTAAGTAGAGGAAGTTTCTGAAGAATTGAGTTGAAATATAAAAGAAGCAGTGAATTTTAACTTAAGAGATTGTACTACACCTGACTTGGCTTAATAGAGCTAGTTTACAAAATTCATTTCAGAAAGGTTTTAATTACAGACAAATTAAATTTGGAACTCCAAGCCTTAAGACGTATATAGTCTATAAAATTTTGCAACTCCTATAAAAATAGTGAAATAAAACAGAACTCTAAAATACAAATCAAATGTAGTTTTAATGTAATCAGATATCACTAGAGTTTTCATGTGCACACCATGAAAAACTGTGATAATTGTCACAATTCTTATACGATAGTTTTACTGGGTTGTTCAGTTCTTAGAAAAGATTTGTTCCAACAGGGAAGAAAAGAATAGTGTAGACAGAGAAAGTCAAGTGTAGTGGAGCATAGGTTATCCTTTGGTTCGTTAAAAGAAAAAAATTACTGTTTCTAATTAACCAAGGTGACTTGGAAGTTCTGTCTGAATGAAAACAGAAAAGATAACGTTGCTTAGAAAAAAAAAAAAAAGCAAAGAAACTACATGCCTATTAAGTCCTTGACAAAAATAGAATAGTAAAGAGTTTGATATTAATGATTTGCCTCACAGTATATTTCAAAGACTCTATGAAATAAACAATACATGCTGGTTCTTAAAGCAACTGCCTTTTAGAAAACTAGGCAGTATCTAATGGTTTTGAAAATTCAACAAATGCTCATTAGATACTATCTTTTTATCCTTTCTCCTCCAAGTTTATATTTAAGTGCAAATATGTAGGATGGAATTTAAATGTTGTCAAAAGCAGTCGGGTCCAGGGACAATACATACTTCTCCAAAACAGAATCCTACATTTCCAGTGCATCTGTTCCAAACTCCTGTCTTCAACTTCACATTGTGTCGGAAACGCCAGAGCCAGTGTAGAGGAGACCCCAACCAAGCCATCTGCTTGAATGCTTCTGATGTCTCCTCTAAAGCTGCTACACCTGTCTCATCACCTGACAGCTTCACATCTAGTAACACTTGGCAACAAGTACAAGGTTTATTTTATTCAAATCGTTCTGTGCGAAGTGCCCTTTCCTTAGCCTCTTCGCTTTCCTCCTCTTCATCAGCACCCATGAGATCAGTGTTTTCATCTTCTTCTCTCTCTGTGGTGTCTTCCACATAGGCAGAGCCGTACTTGAATTACTTCCCTCCTGGCAGGCCGGTCTTTGCTCTTTCATAAGATTTACTGTGATTATACTGCAGGCCAGAGACTGCTTCAACGACTGCCCACCTGCTTGTGTTGGCACAACTCGTCTATGCAGACCTTGTCCGTCAGGTAACTGCTGAGCACCTGAAGTTCCACTAGAACTTTCGGGTCTCCAAAATCTCCAGTATCGTGTGTATCTGAAAGTTGGAAAGTAGCAGAAAAAGAGCCCAAGAGGTCAGCCCTCAATGCTGAGAGAAAGAAAAGCTCACTGAGGTTTTTCTCAGTACAAGGTGTCAGAGGAAGTGGTGTGAGGGCTGTAGAAATATTCCATGTAGACACTGACCTCAATCACTCGCAAAAAAATAGAACAGAATAAGACCTTCCAGGCCTGGGAGATACATAAAATTACTAGGGTAAAACACAGTACTATGTTCATTCAGGTTCCTCAGAAAGCACTAGTTCCAGGCCCCCAGCAGATACCAAAATCTTCAGATGGCTCAAGTCCCTTTAAAATGACCTAGTATTTGATCTGGGTGTGGTGGCACATGACTGAAATCTCAGCACTCAGGGTGGGGATGCTGAGGCAGGAGGATTCCAGTGAGTTCGAGGCCAACCTGGGCTACATAATGAGTTCAAGGCCAGCCTGAACTACATACCAAAACCCTGTGTCCAAAAAACAAACAAACAAACAAAAAAATTACCTAGTATTGGAATATTGCCTTAACCTCATCTTTCTGTATACTTTAAACCATCCCTAGATTACATATAATTTCCAATATAATGTAAATCTTATATAGTTGTTATACTTTACTATGTAGGAGATAATAAGAGAAAAATCCGTACACGCTCAGTGTAGACACAATTTTTTTTAAATATTTTTGAGTGACGCTTGATTGAACTGTGAGGAGGATCCAGCAGACCCTGAGTGTAAACTGTATTTGAAAAATACACTGTGAGAACAAGAAACACCATTCAATACATGTTGCGAAGTAGACCACAGCTAGAGGCACAAAGAAAACTTAAGGGCGGGCAGAACATTAGGCAGCGTGTCAATTCCACCACCAGCTCTCTCTTCGCTGCGGCATAACGGAAAAGCTTTGGGCTGCAGAGCTTGACCCAGCTGGGTTTCACTCCTGGTGCTGCCACCACAAGCTATGGAAATTTGGATCAATCTCTTTCCCTCTAGGAACCAGTTTGTAATCTGTGAAGTGGGACTTGGGGGCATAATCTTTTCCTCCCTTAGTCCTTACCATTCTGGCTTCAAACCACTGAAATCCGCAGGGCAAGTCACCTCTTAGTTATCCCTTTTTGATCATTAAATCCAATTGTGGCCTTTTATCTTTTATCTCTCTGTTGCCTTAAATGGTCTTAATAATCCTAAATTACTACTTTGCTGTGTAAAAGTACTTTTCAAACTTTTGGCCTAGACTTAGTGGACTTAATAAGTGGATCAGCACAGTAAATTTGAGGGTTTTTTGTTTTGTTTTAAACTTTAATAGACTTTATTTTCAATATCAGCTTTAGGTTGATAGCAAAAAAGCAGAATATAGAGAGATTTGTCATATACTCCGTCCCCCGATACATGGATAACTTCTTTCATCAGGAACTTGGTTTTCTAATGACATAAAATAGAATGCAACACACTAGTCACATGCCCATTGTTTGGTGTGAGAGAAATGGTATGAGTCTGGATGGATTTCTGTGCATCTGTCTGGATACCTGGCCAAAACATACACAGTACTTCTCATTAACATTTATGGTGAAAATTTTGCAAGCTATGGTAATTAAGTTTCTCAGTTTAATCTGTTAGTTTCTATCCTTATACTCACCTCTTCGATATTGATTCTCTTCTGTCGAGACCAGCTATAACCCTCAATTATCTCTTCGCTAGCTCTCTGTCTTGTACATCCCAAACAACTTTTCAGTATTGCCACCAGGAGTTTTACAGACACCTAAACTCATTACGAGTTATTGATCATTTCAACTGAGTGACATGAAGAAAATGATATGTTGATATGTTCCAGCTGACAACAGTACACCAGACAGATTAGAAAAAGAGAGCCTGAGTAGGGAAATCAGTTAGAAAGTTATTACTGTGATCCAAGTTAAACTAATTAGAGAATAAATGAAAGTAGAGGTAGTCATGGTGATGACAAAAAATAAATTTAATAGCAATTTCAGAAAGCCAGTCTCTGATCTACGATGGTACGACTTAATGGTTTTTTTGACTTTGCAATACTGTGTAAGTGATACATATTCAGCAGAAATCAAACTCCCACTTCCGATCTTCTCTGGCTAGCCGTGTACATACTCTATTGCAAAACTGGATGAAGGCACTGAGCTGCAGCTGCCAGAAGCCATGCAATCAATACTCTACAGTATACTTTGTTGCTAGTATTTTTTAAATACTGTTTTGTCTTTTTTGCATCTCATCATGTTTACAAAACTCCCTTCTATGTGTATACATGAGATATTTGACATTTTACTATTAAATAGCTTTGTGATAGACGCTTTTGCCCCTGATAGGCTAATGTAAGTGTTCTGATATTTGCAATTGACAGTGAGGATGTAACTCTAACAGAAATCAAGAAGCAACTGTATTAAGGTTAAAATGATAAATGACAAAACTGACCCCCAAATCTCAAGAACAGGAAGATTAAGCACTTTAAGGTTTTCATCTAGAAAAAAATATATATAAAAAGAATAATCACCAGTAATAATACTACATTTATTTCTAGCTTAGACCACTAGCAGGACAGTAACATAGTTAAAAGACCAAAATCTATCCAGTATGAAGCCACTTCATTATATAATTAATCCCAAAAAAGTTTGACTTAATGAACAGTATAAATCTATATTTAAATTCACTTTTCTACAGAGTTAATTTTTAAAAGTATATGTTTATCAAGACTAATTCCTCTAAAATTCCAGTGTTAACTGGAGCCTTAGACATATACTTGTATCATAATCACATACAGAATTAATGAGGGCATAGTTTTGTAATTTTTCAAAGAGTTCTCTTCTCTATAAAATTAGAGTTAAAAAAGAGAAACTTAAAATTCAAACTATTATTCAGACTAATATATCATTCGGATGTTTAAATTCCAGACTTACATGTAAAGATATTTTCCCAGTGGGATCCCCTTTACGTAATACGAAAATGTTTCTTGCTCTTTTCTAGGAATGGTTTAATTCTTAAATTATATGTCAACAAAGAAATCTGTGATACTGTTGTGTCACACAATTAATTCCTCATTTTCTCTTCTCTTTAACTAAACTTCATAAAACGCCCTCTAACCACACTTTAACAGGGTGATGACAATTTAATTAGATCAAGACCTTGGCAAAGAAGAATAATGATGGAATTGAAGACAGTTATGGATTACAGTTTGAGCTTTTCCTGCTACCCTTCAATGAATCCAGCATCTATATAAAATGACTACCTACGAAGTCAACAAATGCTCATAAATTCATGTTTTACTTTCCTGCCCATAGACAATCTGACAAGGGAATAGTCATCTGCTGATAAATAGCAGCTCTCAATGAGATTTAGACTTGAAATCAGAAGACTTGTTTTCAGACTTCATTTCATCATTTGCTAGCAATTCGGCCATAGGAAATCACTTAGACTGTGGCTCATTTTTCTAAATAAAAGTAACACACTTTCCAATCTAAAAGGTACTAACATAAAAAGCACTTGAATAGCAATATTGCTCCAGATTTTCTGCTGAAATACCTTAAACACATCTAAGGAAGAAACAGACAGAACTGCAGGTTGGCTACGTGTTCCTTACAAGGAGGAAGATGAGAGAAAGGAGAAGGGCTCGCCAAGTTCATGTGAAAATGCCTTCTGATGATGCAGGCAAGAAGACAGCTCATACAACAATAAATATGACCAAGAAAAAGGCCAATAAATATGACAGGCTTAAAAAGAGAAAGAAAAAGAAAAACAGTTCACATAAATGCTTACATTGTCATAATGAGACACTCCATGCAAAACTGCAAATCAACACACATGGGGATTTAATTGGCTTCACAAATAAGAGGCGTTATCGGTGGCATTGTTTCAACCCGAATACATAAGACTATGTAAGCTTATTGGAAAGCATTTAGAAAAAGCGTGGCACTGTCACTCAAAGAGTAAGTAAACATAAAGTAGGAATGCTGTTGCGATGTTTGTGTCTAAGAAGAACGGCATTACCACAAGGCCAAGGCACTATGATAAAAGAGTTGTACAAAGTGTGCTCACAGCTTGCTTTCTTAGACTACTCCACTTGTGTACTGAGAAGTGCATGGCAGTGAATGAGCTAGCACATAAAACATCCTATTCTCAAGAGATCTTAGTACAGCACAACACAACACAGACTGCTCAGGAAGGGGGTAAATAATAGGTTTGTATTGGCCTTTCACAAATAGGAACAACCCTTGGCACAAGGCCATCATTTCCCCCAAAGAATTAGCTCTGGTCACCAGGGAAAGATAATTTCCCATGACTGGGTTCTCCCAGGGAACCCCCCACACACATATTTATATGGTTGAATCTCATTCCAAATCTTACTGGAGGCTGCTAAACCTCTGATTCGAAAACATATACCCTTCCTATAGATGCAGACACATTTTTCTCAGGCACAGTATCTCCGGGAAATATTACTCAAAATTTCGGCTAACATCAAATGATGATTGAGTTTGGATTGGAAACAAACATAATGAAAAAGTAGTGGGGGGAAGCAGGGAGGAGACAAGGATCTGTAAAGGGATAAGTGAAAACAACCGACATTCCCTTAGGGCTCTGAGGATAAAGTTGTTGTCCAAAGAATACTGCCCAGGGGTTGGGGATTTAGCTCAGAGGTAGAGCACTTGCCTAGTAAGCCCAAGGCCATGTATTTAATCCCCAGCAACACCCCACAAACACAAAAAATGAATACTGCCCAAAGGGGCAATGGTTTACTGACCACCAAGGGCTGAGAAACTAATGAGGGATACAAATCAAAGAAACAGACAAGAAATAGAGTCAGATCCATTATATAGTCTGGTACTGGGCTATCCGACCATACAGAAAGTATCAAATAGGTAACTATACATAATCAATATATAGCTTCTTATGCAAATACCAAAAGCTAATCAAACTCTTCAGTTCTTTTTTAGCAGGTGGCTTAACTGCTGGAGGGAATCAGAATTTAATGGTGTCTGAAGGAAAAATTCAGCCAACCGGTGAGGCCTAGATGGAAGATCTAGACTGAGCAGACAGACACAAAGACCCCACAAAGGCATTTGAGGTGTATGAGATCCTGGATGAGCAGCGCTAAATCTACGTGCATGCAGCTCCTGCCATGCTCGTGGCTCCAGATTCTAAATGCATTCCTGGGATTCATCAGCATGAGTCCAGGGGCGAAGCAGGGCTGCGTCTCCACACAGAGGCAGGGAAATTAAGATGTCATTTGTTTCTGTGTATTCTCCCTGGAGAAGTGTTTTCCTGGATGAACAAAATGTTCTACCTGGAAATACATCGAGATCCTTCCACAGTTTTACTAACGATGTTTCAGGGTTCTATTGTTTCTATCTCTCATTGTTAATGCACTGGTTTTTTTATTCCGAAATGTTTATAATTGATGATTTGGCTTTTCAATGATAAATTCATATTACTCATACCAAAATAAGCAACGTAAACCCCTTTTTAAATGCAAATGAATTAAATCTTATTTTCATTCATAATTTAGAAAGTTAAATCATGAAAAGTGATAACAGACTGGACACTGATATTCTCAGCACTTCAAAGCTGAAGTTAGCTGGACTCCACTGTACTCTGACATTTTGGTGTCTAAAGTGGCGTATCCACTTTGCTTATGGTCACCTCTCCAGGTTATTGCTTTTAAGTCCTCCCAATTCATTATCCCTGTTCTATTTTACATCTATTACTTTATCTCTACTCCGTCAAATTAGCTCTGACATTTGGTCTCTACAGTTTGACTCTTGACTGCTCATCAGGATTTTAACAAACACTCTCACCCCATCCTCCCCCTCAACAGCTTTCCCAGGTATCATTAATCGTCCTAGAGTCAATATCTTATTCCTAGACACCTCACCCTGCACACCACAATTTCCCAGATATATTTCTCCCAAGCATCAGGTAAGAGTGGAATTTAAAGACAATGCATAACAATACTGGAGGCCACCAAATCACTTGGATTTTATTTATTATTAAAGAATGCCAAGCCAGGCATGGTGGCACACTCCTGCAATCCCAGCATTCAGGAGGCTGAGGCAGTAGGATCACATGAGTTTGAGGCCAACCTGAACTACATAGGAAGAACCTTCTCTCAAAAAAAGTGGAAGAAAGGAAAGAGAGGAAAGAAAGAAGGAAAGAGAAAGAAAGAAAGAAGGAAAGAAAGAAAGAAAGAAAGAAAGAAAGAAAGAAAGAAAGAAAGAAAGAAAGAAAGAAAGAAAGAAAAGAAGGAAAGAAAAAAGAAAGAGGCTCTATTATTGAAAGGTGGGGTTTGACCTCTTGACAGTGTAGTCTGGAGGTAATGATCTGATGCTTATCTTGGTAGATGTATTTTTGAAAGTCAAAAATTAAGTCAAGCAGGTTTTTTTTTTCTTCGTCTGTTAGAATCATCGAAGATGCTGTTTCACAGCACAGATATTGTGATTTACCTTCAGAAATTCTCATTCAGTAGATCTGGTGTACAAGTTAAGAAACCGCACTTCTCAAAACCTGAAGTGATTCCAATGAAATGTTCCAAGACCACATTTGGTCAAGCACTAATTTAAAACTTCTAGCTATTGGCTCAGTGTTTTATTAATGTTTCTACATATTTCAGTGTTGTTCAGTTACATGCTTTTCCATCATTTCTCAAAAATGTACTCATTTTATGACTCTCGTAATATATTATTTGTGTAAAAGTCTCTAAACATTTATGCTTCCCCTCAGAAAAACAGAAAATCATATTTTAATTGAGTTACGCACTTGGATGCACGCCTACAAGACCTCATAGGAAAAGGTGTTTCTCTGTTTTATTTTCCTTTTTATTAGTTTACAGTCACTGATTCCTCATTTATTCCCACATTTTATGGTTGAACTAATTTGATCCTGTAATCTCAAGGTATTCATAAAGACAGGGAGATTAGGCAAAGTAAAAGACAACCAAATGCGCTTTCACTCCCCTCCAATGAAATTTACACTAGAGCAACTGAAGTTAATGGTAAACTACCAGTGATTAAAAAACATCTAGAAATTCATTGTATTGATGAGGAGTGGACAAAAAAGAAACATGGATCTTCCTCGTTGACACCATTAACGCTTTTAGAGCAATTAAAAAAATAGTCCATTAAAGACTTCAGGTGATCTGTAATGCAAGTTGAACATTGATGTCATTGGGTAAGTCAAG
This sequence comes from Hystrix cristata, assembly GCA_004026905.1. Taxonomy (NCBI): domain Eukaryota; kingdom Metazoa; phylum Chordata; class Mammalia; order Rodentia; family Hystricidae; genus Hystrix; species Hystrix cristata. Next base: position 12,890 of record PVJO010028230.1, read on the forward strand.
ATAGATTTTCGTCCAATTATCTACGTATCTTGTGTCCCAAAGAATTCTTGAAGGAGTTATCGGTAGCCAACTTCTCAGTGATTCTTAATTTGGAGTTCATTAGCTCAGCGACAGATTGGTGTATTGCATTTAAAATATATTCAAATGTCATCTTCTTAAAAATCTACTAATACAGCCTTACACTATGGAGTTAAACTCAATCATTCAACTTGAGTTTTGCTTCTTTAGATAAATTACCTTCCTTTATCAAATTCAAGCTGCATGGCTGCCAGAAAAGGTGTTAATCATGTCATTGGCTACCATTAACATAAGTTTTGTTTTTATGATGTCCTCTGCTCAACTTCCCTCTGCAACAAGAATGTCTCACTGCATATCACTTCCTAACAGTAATGTATGTATATTAGGAAGCATATTAATCAATAAATATTTATTGAATGTCTACCATGTGCCTAAAGGAAGACCTATACCCTTTACTCAAAAAACTTATCCTGTTGACAAAGCATGATTTATATACATGAAATGATTAAACAGCGATAAAATAAAATGAATTACTAAGCTGTGTGCTTTCAAAGAATTATAATGGTCACCCTTAATCCGTGGTTTCAGTAACCCACTGTCAATCACCAATCTGAAAATATTAATGAAAACTTCCAGAAACCAAAGTCTGCAAATTTGATATCTCCATTCTGAGTAGCAAGGTGAAGTTTCACGTCCTACCACCAACCTTCTCTCAGCTGGTGTACGAGTGAGCCCTCTGTCCAGGGTGGCCACTCAGCCTGTGTCAGCTGAAGGGCAAGAGATTTCACACAGCTTTTATTAGTGTATTGTTATAATTTTGGCTTTTGCTTTTAATCTATAATTAAGTGCTGTGCCTGATTTATAAAATACACTGTTTCCTAAGTATCACTTGCCTTTTTGCTATCGTTAATGGAGAAACATTTCTGAGTATCATAGAAGTGATCTGTACACGGCTTGGTACTATCGTCTAGTCCAGTCATTCATCCACAAGGAGAGCTGGAACATACTGCCCAAGGACAGGGGAGCCTACTGCACAGGTCACAAAAATTTTAGGACAGGAAAAAGGTCAAGGGGCATAAATTGCTAGATGATAAAAATGAAAAGCATTATGAAAATGGCATGAGCACTAATGGTGGCCTCAGGAGTAAGACTGAGTGTGTCTACTGCTCAAGAAGGGTGAGCAGTCAGCCTGGAAGCTCTGTGTAGGGAAATGGTGGGTGACAAGATAGACTGACAAGACAAGAATAACCTTTGTCAGACTGTCCTGGTGTAAAACACAGCAAAAGATCAAAGGATGTTTCTGATCTCTACAAGTTTACATTCCTTGAAAAAAGATCATATTCTAGGAAAAATATTGCATCACTTTCTCAAGTTGTTCGCTTACTGTTTCTGCCTTTCAGTTTGATTCATTTTGCACCATCCCTCCATTTGTAGACTACCAAAGAGGAACTCAAACTCACCTTAGATGGTTTAAGCTGACCTCCTTACGTGACAGCAAGTGATATAAGTGCATTCGACTAAATATAATTAATCACTAACTAGGCTTTATTATAACATCCACACATGTGAGGACTCAGAATTTGTGCTTTCAATGTAGACTATTTCCCTGTGAGAATTTCAAAGTAGGAATTATAACAGAGAAGAAAGAATTTAATTGAGTGTATTTGAGTCACACTTAACACAAATTTATCAGCAAATGGTACAATACTTTTTGAAGTTTAAATTTCTATGTAAACATCAATACATCCTCACTTAAGAAGTTGAAAAATCTCTTCCTCCCAACTTTTTTCACCGTCCTCTACTTCAGAGTGAGATTCGATTTATCATCCCTTTGTGATTCTGCCCTCTCCGTACCACGCGGGGTGTCTTCGGAGGCCTTGACAGTGACGGTAGTCTGGTTCATCCAGCCATTTGGGCTTTGTGACCTCCCTGGAAGCCCCAGGCAACTTCAGTCTCAATTTCCTTCACACATTCTCTCATATTATTCTCTTTGTGTGTCTGTTAGTGGTCGGTAAGAGTGTCGGTTACCAATTTAAACTATTTATTGTCTTCACTACTTCAGCTGCTGGTGGATTTCTGAACTCCATCTGCCAATAGCTTCCACACAATGCACACTGACTGCAGCTTTAATTGCTTCTGCCAGTTACTGAACTTTCTGCACACATTCGCAATTCATTTTGTTACCTCTCAGTGCCGTTTCCGGCATCTGCCCCAACTGCTGAATTTTCGGGTTTAGAGAGGTTCAGCAATTCTCTTTACAAACTTTCTGCCCAGTGGGAGGTGCTATGATTCTCTTTTATTTGGAGAAATTGGCTATTCCCCCAGGAAATCAAAGCAAATCTCTATCTTTTATACTTCATTTTCTCACTCTGCCCAAAGTCAAAAGTCGGTTCACCTAGAGGGTATGAGAGTACCAAGAGAAATTTTTGTTTGCTTTGTTTTAAACCTTAGTCTTTTCATTCCATATGAATATACCCAACCTTACAAAATTAAGAACTAATTTCTAAGCTTTCAAAAGCATCTAAATCGAGCTAAATAATTTACAGATTTATTTTAATTAATTTTTACAACAAATACAGAAAATATACGCAATGATCGCCATTATGCATACAATAAAACTGAAGTTGTTAAAAGTTTTTTTAAGAGTTTCCCAAGTTATCAAAGCTGGGATGTAAGTAAAGGCTAATGTAGGTGATAAAGAAACTAGCAGTTGCCATTTTACTATTATATTGCCTCTCAGACCACCAATGACATGGAGAAAAGAATCCATGTACAATGTGAATGAAATCTATCTCTCTGTACATGACAATAATTTGTAGAAGACATGAAGCATTATAAGAGTTTAGGACAAGAGAAAACCAATGTACTTTAGGTTATGTACTTATATCAATTAGCATAAGTACAACTATTGTTCTAAATAGAACCATTTCTATCTCAAATATAATAGAAGCTCATCACTGATTCACATAATAGCCCAACGGCAAAAGTTTAGGGCAGTGGTGGCGAACCTACAGCAGACATGCCAGGGGGTTATTTGCACCATTGAAAGCTCTAAAAGTAAAGGGTTGGCCATCACTTGTTTAGGGCAATGGTGGCTCCACTTGATGATGCTGTTCAGAGATGCAGATTGACAAAGCCTGATATTTACAAAATATCACTCCCACTGTTCCTATGGTCATCTTTGACTGTCACCATTGCAGTCTAAAGCAAAGTGAGAAAAGTCTTGGAGGAACACATCTAGGAGTTATGGCCAAATTTAAATGAAGCACACCTTCATTCTCATCGTATGTACCATTGAAAATATGTGATAACAATGCAGCTGACCAGTCCAATGTCCAAGAATTTCAATTACAGCTAGTGAAATGGAGAACATTCTGAAGAACAGATAGCCATCTCCACCACGGTCTACTTCTCTGGTTTGCAGACTCACTCTGTCCCCAAGAAAAAAAGTCTTATCTATTTTGCTACATACAGTCTGAAGCCCAGAGTTTCTCCCAGGAGACATTTTCCACCAGCACTTCTGGTTTTCCTTTATAGTAGAGACTCTTAGCTAAGGTGGTGATGCCCCCCAAACACCAAGAACATAAACTTAGGGAGCATGATAACCACAAAGAAACACCTATTATAAAAGAGAAGAATACATCGAGTAATGAACTCTTATGCATTGCTGGTGGGAGGGTAAAATGGTTACTTCAGAAGACATTTGGCAGTTTCTTATAAAAGTAAATATGGGGGCTGGGGATTTAGCTAAGTGATTAGAGTGCTTGTGTAGCAAGCACAAGGCTCTGAGTCCCTGAGTTCAATCCCCAATACCAAAAAAAAAAAAAAAAAGATGTGTACTTGCCACATGTTACAGCAATCATGATTCTTGGTATTTACCCAAGTAAATACTACACAAGCAGATAGATATGGGTGGAAGCACCAAGGTGTACTTCAAAACTTGAGTGGATAAATAACTTGTGATATATCTGTACAATGCAGTATCATTCAGAGGTAAAAACAAATGAACTGTCAAGCTACACAAAGAAGTGGAGACAAAATATCTATTCTACCCCTTTGTCCTTATTTATGCTTATGGTTTCTCATATCAGAGAAACAATTCAATGTGTACTAATAAGTGTCTGATTTATTTCACTTAATAGTATGTTCTCCAGGAACATCCATTTATATACAAATGACTCTAGTTAATAAAAAAATTTAAAAAAAAAGAAGTGGAGAAATTTTAAATGAACATTACCAAGTCAAAGAAGCCAATCTGAAAAGCCTACATACTGTATCTCTACAGCTATGTGATGTTGTTGAGAAAGAACAGCTATGACGGCAGTGAAAATGAGGCTGCCAGGAGAGAAAGAGGAAAGAATAGCCAGCACAGAAGGAATGTCCAGGGCAGTAACGTCCCTCTGCACCATACTGGTGAGTGCATGTTATTGTACATTTGTCAAAGACTATAGAATGTGCAATACAAAAATGAGCCCCAGTTGAAGCTACAGAGTTTGGTTAATAATAATATATGAGTATTGGGTCATCCACTGGGGGAAAAAAAAAACACAATACACTAGCAAAAGATATGAACAACAGGAAACTAGAGAGAAATAGGAATGGAGCAGAGTAAGGAGTCCACCTTTTCTGCTCAAATTTTTCATAAACCTAAAAGTGCTCAAGATAATAAGTCTATGAATTTTTGAAGCGGGGAGGGGCATTGAAAACTTACAGCAATCATGGTCCATTAGAATGGCACATCCCGCTAAGCCAGCATTGTGTAAAACCCTGGCAGAGAAGGGAGCCCCAGGCTGGGTGTGCTTCCGCTCCCTGGGAGACTTGTCCCTGTCTATAATGCTTGGTGGCTCCTGGATTTGCCTTCCGAGCGGGTTCTCCTTCTTGTAGACCTTCACGGCTCCTCCGCAATGAGCATGCGTGGCCTCCTTCAAGGCTGGCAGCTTCTGTAGCCCACTTGTCTGTGACAGTTCACCAGTTTAAGGATTACATTGCAGACCAAAGAGGCAAAAAGCTTTCTCAGATGAAGTTGAAATTTTTCCTTGGCTGTACACTTTCCTCAAAGACTAAATTTCTAATCTATTTCCTTTTCCTTCTAAGTGCACCCAAAATATATTTTAGACATAACTTTTCAGTGTGCTCATTTTAATTTCCCTGAAAACTATGTGCAAGTGCGCGTGCACATGCGTGCACGCGTGCGTGTGTGTGTGTGTGTGTGTGTGTGTGTGTGTGTGAACTTAGTAACAGCTACTCTAAAGCCATCTAAAACATTTGGGTGGGAAGATACCATCTTCCATCTGATACTTGTTATGGGCCTAACTACTTTATTTTAAGACCTCAGGAATCTCACTGGGCATTGGAGATTTTCTCACTTTGCATTTGGAGATTTTTAAATATTATTTTGTGTTCAGGTTCTACAAACAGTTAAAGATTTTTCAACCCCGTGAGACCTTTCATCTGTGGATTCTCTCTCTGCCCTTCAATCTCTGTTGCACAAGTCAG
>PVJO010028231.1:0-18464 GCA_004026905.1 Hystrix cristata
AGCCACTGTGGAAATCAATATGGAGATTCCTCAAAAAACTACAACTGGAGGTTCCATTTGACCCAGCTATTCCCCTACTGGGGATCTTCCCAGAAGAATTAAAATCGTCATACCACAAGGACGTATGCACCACCATGTTCATAGCAACACAATTTGTCATAGCTAAGTCTTGGAAACAACCTAAATGCCCAACAACCAATGAATGGCTAAAGAAAATGTGGTTTTTCTACACAATGGAGTACTACACTGCCATAAAAAAGGATAAACTAGAGTCATTCGTGTATAAATGGATGTTCCTTGAGAACATACTTTTAAGTGAAATAAATCAGACACTCATGAGTACACATTGAATTGTCTCTCTGATATGAGAAACCATAACTGTAAATAAGGACAAAGAGGTGTAATGGATATTATATAAAAAGAAGATAATATACAAAGGAGAGGAGTACTAGAAAGAAAAAAGGGGAAAAGCAGAAAAGCAACAAAGGACAGAAAAGGGAAAGGGAAAATATGGAAAATTATGACTAAACCTGCTGTAAATAGGGAGGGAGGGAACAGAGGGGTGGGATGGGGAAGAGGCAGGAGAACCAAGATGCATCGTGTACAGGTACAAAATAAATGTGATGAATGTAACCATTATATGTAAAATGTACCAATACATGTTCTTGGTTTAAAAAAAAAAAAAAGACTCTGGACAATTTGAAAACAAAGCACCCCCCCCACAGTACTGGGGATTGAACCCAGGGCCTTCATACTGAACTACATCCCCAGTCCTTTTCTTATTTTCTTTATTTTGAGATGGAGTCTCACTAAGTTGCTAAGTGGCCCTGGATGGGCTCAAGTTTTTGGTCCTCCTGCCTCAGCCTTCCAGAGTTCTGGGATCACAAGTATGTGTCACCACACTCGGCTTGCATGTTTGTAAGAAAACGCTGCTGGTGATAAGAACCTCCAAATGAAAGAACCGACTAAGGTAATATAAGCTCATTAACATTAGTATAGAATCAGCACACAGTGCTCTGAAGCAAGAGGAGTTGGATGCTGCCCTTTGACTCAGGAGCCTCACACCCATATCCAAGACTAAGGAGCATCGTTCTTGTGTCACCAAGAAAGGAATAGTTTCTCTCTGCCAGGTAATTTCATTTGGGACAGTGGGATTATGTTCTGGATTTCTGTTTAAGGAACTACAAAATACTGGCATTTTAATATGAAAAGTAGAATATTTCTACCTTCATTGAAACTAATATTAAATGTTGACCAATGAGTGTAACTAGGCACAGACTAGCACGCAGAGTTCAAGCTTTTTTTCCTATTTGAAATGTACAGTGCCATCTAATGGCCACGAACTATAAACAAACGGGAAAGGAAATCAGAACCAAAATAATAATTAGGATGAATATAAAATCTAATAAATTTCAAGTCTCAAAATTTTTTAGCCAGCAAGGCTGAAGACAGTTTTATCTTCACCCCAATTGTTGTCATGTGAATTATAGATGATCACATTGTACAGGTAATTTTGGATCACATTTTATATCTAAGCAATTCATGACAAACCTGAGGCCATAAATTATATACATTTTAAAAAATCATAAAATCACTAGAGACACTCTATTAGCTTTTCTTCAGTGACAAAATATGAGAAAAACGATTTAAAGGAGGAAGGATTTATTTTGGCTCACAGTTCCTGAGGTGTCTGTCCATGGTCAGCCGGCACCATTGCTGCGGGCCTGACGTGAGGCAGAGCATCATGGCGGAAGGGTGTAGCACAGGAAGGATGCTCACCTCATGGCAGCCAGGAAACAGAGAGAGATAGAGAGAGAGAGAAAGCCTGAGAGGAAGGGAAAGAGGGGCCAAGGACATGACACACCCCCCATGGTCACACCCCTTGATGCACTCCCTTCAATTTGGCCACACCCCCTAAGTCTCCATCACCTCACAGTAATGCCATAGAATTATGATCTCGTCAATGGATTGATCCCTCGTGACCCAGTCACCTCTGAAAGCGCCGCTTCTGAACACATGAGACTTTAGGGTATGTATTAGATCTAAACCATAACAGCCATCTTGGATAAAATAATATGTTCAAAAAGGAAAGGATAATTTCATTAAAAAGAGGTAAAATTAAGAAGATCAATAGATGCGATTTATCTTGATTGCTACAGATTACTGTGTGGCCAGTCTTTCGCATAGAAAATAATTATTACGATCACCCTCCTTGCAGGCCCTCAAGACTGGAGGATTACAGGGTACTGAGTGAATCTTGGACTCTAGTGAAAAAAGATAAAGCTGGTGTCTGCTGTTCTGTCTTGGAAAGCTGCTCAGCTCAGCTCCAGGGTCAAAGGACTTTACATCGCTCACACGTGCCACCCGCCTCTAGGCAGAGTGAGGAGGCGGTGCAGCACACATGAAGAGGCAGGGGAGGAACTTGGCCGTGCACCATCTTCGTGGATCTGCTGTGAGGGGCAGTCAGGTGTGACACCCCAGGCAAAGTTTCCAACCTAGTTGTCCAGCTCAGTGGCCTCTTCAGGGCTAAGTCTCTTTGAGCTCCGCCCTTTGGAGGTAGTTTGAACCACGTTCTGTAGAAACCGGTAACTCCTCATAAGGATTGCTTTTCAGTCGGGCATGGTGGTGCAGGTCTGTAATCTCAGCGCTCTGGGAGACGAGACAGGAGGACTGAAAGATCGAGCTCAGCCCAGGCAACTGGCAACCCAGCGAGACCTTGTCTCGACATAAAAAATATTTTTTAAAAGTGCTGGGGATGTAGCACAGCGTGAAGGCCCTGCGTTCAATCCCCAGTACTGAAGAAAAGAAAATCTGATTTGAAAATATTCTGCTCTAATTGAAAAAGGTTTTTCTTTTCTGTGCTGGGAATTGAACCCAGAGTCTCACACATGCTGGGCAGGTGCTACCACCGAGCTACATCCCCAGTCCTTGAAACAGTATATAAAAAATAAAGTATGTTGTCCGACTCCCTTACCAAGTGGGATATTTTCAAGGACAAAAATTCCATTAAAATTTTATGATGTGCGAAACTGATTTTTTTTTTTTTGGTTTGTCTGTCCCACTTGACTAAATATACTTGAGGATGAAGATCAGATTGCCTATGCACAACTTCAAGTCTTACCAGAATTGTAAGGGGGATTTCTGTGCTAGGAAAGACACACACACACACACACACACACACACACATACACACACACAAAGCCAAGGGATTAAACAAGAGTTAAAGCATAAGTTATTTATTGGAGGGTTACTACTTTATACGGGGAGCATTAGAAACAATGATTTTCACAAACTGGAAGCAACAGTAACTTCCTCTCTAAGCCTTTCCTTTCTTTACTTCTTGGGCTAGAATGAGCTGCCGAGGGAGGAGGAGGAAGAAATGTGGTGTAGAGTGACTTGTGCTAAGATTGAGAACTGCGGACTATGTGCTGGAGAGACCAAGCGGCCACAAACAAGGCTGCACCGCGTGCCAGGGCCCAAATCAGGCATTGTGTGTACGTGACTCCGCTTAAGCCTCGCCACCATCCTTCAAGACACAGGTTGATGTTCTATTGTGCAGCTTGGGAGGAAAAACAAACAAAGAGTTTTTCTCTCAAGCTGCAATTACCTGACATCTTGCAGTAGTGAGCGGCAGAGGAGGCAGGTATATTCCTAGCCATTAAGTGACTCTGTGCTCAAATTGGCCAGGCGCAGGCAACATCAGTAGCCCACGTGACTCTCCCAGGCAAGATGTTTTTTTAAATCTCATCCAGTAATTGTGTTCAGCAGGGTGGTCTGGAAGTCGCTCTTCTGGACCTGGAAGAATGTATTTAGAGATGTGCCGCAGGGCTTTCTTTGATCTTTTAGATTTTTTAAAATACAATTTTATTTTTATTTTTTGTTTTTGCCATGCTGACAAACCCAGAGCCACTGAGCAAGAACTGTACCACTGAGCTGCATCCAGAGCCTCAAACAGAAAATCCTTTTTTGTGTTCTTTGCTTACAAAAACAACCCTTGTTCACTGTTTTTTAAAAAGATACATATAGGTATTAAAAAGAAAATGAAAAATTGCTGGCAGGCTGACCACTCAGAGATAAATACAGATGTGACTTTTTTTGGTGAATCTCTCTGCAGGTCTCATTCAATGTTTACACACACTCAAATACTTTGTAACAACAGCACAATAAAATGCATAATATTCAATGATTTTTTTTCCAATTTTTGATGTATAACAGACATCTATCTCACCATGACAATAAACAGATCTATAACAACATACTCAATGTTCATTTTATATTTCATCAATAAGTCTACCACCTTGGTGAACATTTTCATTACTGATTTTGATGAAGGAGGTGTGTTGATCAAATCTTTGGGTGACACAAAGCTGGGAGGATGGCTAATATACTAGATTTAAAGATCAGAACAAGCTGGGTGTGGTGGGGTATCCCTGCAATGCCAGAACTCAGAGAGGCTGAGGCAGTATAATTGCAAGCTTGTGCCCATCCTGGGAGATTTAGTGAGATCCTGACTCAAAATCAAAAATAAAAAGGGCTCAGGGTATAGATCAGGGCGAAGGCCTTGGGTTCAATCCCTAATGCTGAAAAACAAGAAGAATCAAAACATAAGCCATCTTAATACATGGAAATGATGACCTTAGATTGATATACAATTTCATACAAATAAAAAACTTCAGATGGCATCCATCTAGTATCTCTCTGTCAAATTTCCTATTTCTAGGAGTGAGAAGCATGCTGGTTCCGTGAGAAGGGAGTGAAGACCTGGCAGGCTACCAACCTGTCCACTTGAGTCATCCATCAGGGAATGAAGAAACACGGGAGCCGGATTAGTGGAACAACATAAGCAAAGACAACTGGAAATGGTACCTAGGACATGTAAGATGTAAAATGCCATGTAGACATCACTACCTCAAAAGAGCTTGGTCACCTGCTCTGTGAACAGACGGGCTCTAAGAAGAGCGTCCTGGTGAAAATGTCCTTGCGGAGGTGCAGAGGTCCAGGTAGGATGCTGTCTGGGATGCTGCATGTCCCTGCTGCCAGGTGGAGGACGGCTGTTCTGTGTGCGGCGTGTCAGAGACTAGGACCTGGTAGTGCCTTCTCTTACACTGCATCTTTTCAAAACCAAACTGATGGGCTGGGGACAGAGTGTTCAGCAGTAGAGTTCTCTCCTCAAATATCCAAGGTCTGGGTTTAATCCCCAGCACCGAAAAAAACAAAAACAAACAATAATAAAACCCCGAGCTAAATAAAACTCGAGGATTTACTATCACCCACAAACCACTTCTAATAGTGAGCTCTGATGGTAACTAACATTTACTAAATATGTTTGTTTTACCTTCAGGTGTTTGGGCGGTTTGGTCTTTGAGAAGGGTTGTGTTTTACATATGGGAGAAAGGAGTTCTACTGTTTCGGTGTTGGGATGGGATGCCTGTCCCCATTTTGATGTGAGAACAGCCAGAGGTGGTCTCGTGGACCGACAGAAGTGGGGACAGCTGGGAGGAAAGGACCTTTGTCACTGTTACACTTCCAGCCCCGCCTGCCTGCTTTCAGGCTCCCTTGTGCTGTCCCCGACGTGGTCATTTGAGACGGGGTGAACGTGTCTACCGCTGAGCCCAGGGTTCTGCTCTTGGCCACAGCTGGCAGGCCCTCCGTGAAGCTGGAGCATCAGCCCACACAGCTGGCCACTCGGGCACTGCAGACTTTACCCTCATGGGTGGCTGGACATCTGTATCTTTCCCATCACCTTCTTGGGAGGTCAGTGAAGATTAACTTATATTAATTTTACAGCTTTGCACTCTCCCACTTTGCACCTCCATCACTTGCACCTGTAATACATACGGCACCGCAGATACATAACTACTGTCCTGGAATCCCTGAACAAAGCTTGTGTCATCAATGACTTCGTGGGCAGATGGGGAAGGCCTCATGGGCGGTTGTGGTTTTAATGAGAGATTCCTTCTTCCTACTGGACCAGAGTTTGATCGATCCTGTTTTCCCTAAGCACCGGCTTTAATTTTCTCCAAATCTCCTAGCTGGTCCATCTAAAATGCATGCCACTTTCCTGGTGAGTCTTGAGCCAACGTTCTGCACAAGGTCAGCTGCTGGCACAGCTGTCCCACCAAGACTCGTTATTGTACTCTTTGTCGTGCTTGGGGAGAAGTCCGGATTAGAAAAACTCAAGAGTACTTGCAATTTCTATCAACCTTTCCACAATCGTTGACTCTGCAGACTGAAACCAGTTATGGAACATGATATCCAAGTTCAATATTGACTTTGCGTCCTCATCCCCAGCCTCTGCGCCAAAGACTTACAAGAAACCTTCACTGAATACCAGTGTGTTTCAAGGTCAAAAACAACCATCCAGTGATGGATAAGATACGGTAGCTGTTCGGATTACAAGAAATAGACAGTCTTGCCCTAGTTCATCAGTGTGATGGTGTTGTTATCAAGAACCAGGAGGATATTAACAGACAGCTGATCCTAACCATTATTATCAAAGAGAAGGGCCAGTAGTTCTAAATCCCAACCATGAACTTCCACATATATATATATATATATATATATATATATATATATATATATATATATATATATATATTCAGTATAAACTAGACGTCTATGAGTGACTTATTGAGATTTGTTTATAGATTGAATAGGAATTTAGTTTGAAGAGACTTAAATTTTTTCATGCTAAAGCCATTAAAGCTGTACTTTGTGTATCATCTTGTTAGAGAAAACACCAAATTACTTCTTTAGGAGAATCTGAATATGCCAGACAGCCCTTCCTCAGCCCACCTCCCAGCAGAAGGGCAGTGGCCTTCTGTCCACCATATGTCCTTGTCAGTTGCCTCAGATTTAATAAGAACTTGTCAATCCCTCCCTAGCTTGCCTGTTATTAAAACATATGGCACTGAATTTACCTGGCAACAGAAAAGCTCTGTGCTCCAAAAACTTACCAGGATGTTTAATTTTGAAACCCACTGCTGTTCTTTAATGATTGAAAACTTTGGGAAATGAGCCCTATTTATGGAGGGTTACTTGGAGGACGGCAGTGCAGTGATTCAGTTTTCAAACTTGGCTTTTTAACCATAGAATCCTTGTTCAAATCACGTCTTTCTCAGAGGCACGGAGTCAAGAGAATGGGATGACCAGACGGACACCCGCCCACCCCCAGGGCACAGTTTGGAAACTGTCTTAGTTACTCTCTCATTGCTGGGACAAAATACCTGATACCTACAAGTTAAAGGAGGGAAGGCTTATTAGCTCACGGTTTGTGGAGGTTTCAGTCCGTAGTCGGTGGGCTCCAAGGCAGGGCAGCAGGGCAGTGGGCCTGGCAGGCAGCCAGGAAGCTGACTTCCTTCTCTGCCTTGTTATTCCATCCAGGCTACAAGCCTATTGGTTGGTGCCACCTACACCCAGAGTGGACCCTCCCTCTTTGGTAAATTCATCATCCACACCCAGAACTATGCTAAAACCAATCAGTAGACTAATCTAATATTCCACACCCATGATGCAGGCACTCCTGAAAGCTCCACCTATGAGCACATGAGGCTTTGGGGAGACATTTAGATATAAGCCATAAGAGAAACCATTGCGGGGTCCTCCAACACCCCTTGACACACACGAGCAAAGACCCAGAGTGACACTCATAAACTGGGTCACCAGGTATCCATAACATGGTTCTGCCACATACTACAGGGCTATCAGCATTCCCATAGTTATTGGGGCACAATTCACAATATTCAAGATACGTAGCCAGCCTAGACGCCCATCAACAGATGTGGTGTTTATACACAACAGAGTATTATTTGGCCATAAAGAAGAATGAAATTACATCATTTTCAGGAAAATGGATGGAATCATGTTAACAAAATAAGGCAGACTCAGAAAGACAAGTACGTATTACTTGTTTTCTCTAATATGTGGAATCTAAAAATGAAGACATGAAGTAGAAGTAGAAGGGAGACTATAATTAAGAAGGCAATAAAGGGGTAGAGAGAGGAGAAGGGAAGGAAATGGTGGCTAGAGTTGATCAAAATGTACGCATGTATGAAAATACCACACTGAAACCTGGTATTTTATAAAGTTAATAAACATTAATAAAAAGAATATTAAGAAAAGGCATGTGAAGGACTCCAGAGTGACCACAGGAATCTATGATCAGAGGCCATCTGTGTCTTCAACAAGAGCACTTTTTTTTGACAAAACTGAAACTCACTATGTTCCAAACCCAACAAATTAATACAGCCTCAAATAACAAAACAAAAAGAATTGAACACCAAATACATCTGACTTTACTGTATGTCACACACAATAAGATTCTAAAAGGATGCATTAGAAGGACCTTTCTTTATAGTTAGGAAAGGTGAATAGTTTATTACATACTTTATAGAATATTTAAGAACCAATACCATTTCAGGTCAGCATGAGAGTATCACACCGAATCCCATTAGCATGTACGACTAATACATGTTAATAAAATTTTTAAAAAGAATGACTTTTCTGCATTGCACCTTGATCAGGCACCATTACATCTCACTCTGGCATTTACTATAATGGAAGTAACTGCAGTATTTACAGAATGAAAGTGGTTAAAGGTTTTTTTTTTTTTAACCTGATTTCACAACATTGCCTCAGAAAGAACCCCAAGGAGAACATTTTTCTATTCTTTGTAGCAGAAACCATTAAAATTCCTTAGCTGTTTTTTATTTTCTCTTCTGAATAGAAGAGGAATCCATTCATCCCGTTTTCTAGCCACCAGCAAGGCCACCTGTCACTTGAAACATACTCCCCTCACCTTCATTCTTGAGCCATAAAGTATTTTTGTATAGTGCTTGCTTGTATAGTTTAAAGCCACTCTCAATCCTTTTGAAACACTACTGGGTATAAGTAAATTCTTAATTAAGGACCAACTCAAGCCAGATGCAACGAAAGGGAATCAGAGCAATGATGGTCTGGATCCAAAGAGGACCAGGGACGCAGTGTAGCTGCTCCAAGGTGAAGACGGTAACCATTTTCAGGCTTCTTAAAAGGGCAAAGAGGAAGTATGTTCTGTATCACCCGTGAGATGGAACCTGCAACACATGATGGTCGTTACCAAGGAAACCGTCAGACAAGGAAGGGGCTGCACAAAGTGGTGGGCTGCTTGTCAGGAGACTTCAGGCAGAACCCACATGACCCCAAGGTGGAAGTTACAAAGGTATAGTGGCTGCCCTCTGGGGGCCCAGCCGGACCTCCCCGCTTCCTCTGTAAGGGTCTATTCAGCTCTCCCTGGAGAAGCAGATGTAGGCAGCTCCGTGTATGCCAGCCCCTTCCCCACCCTACCTTCTGATTACACCACGGCCAGGCCCCCACCCAAGCTGGATTCTCTCTTGATCCAAAAAAGATGACTCCCACCCAGGCACAGTAGCACACGCCTGTAATCCCAGCACTTTGGGAGGCTGAGGAGGGAGGATCACAAGTCCGAGCCCCACCTGGGCAATTCGGCAAGACCTTGTCTCAAAAAAATAACAGCTGGGGATACAGTTTAGCATGCAGGCCCTGGGTTCGATCCCCAGTATAATCAATCGATCAATCAATCAATGCCTCCCTCCATATAAAGCACTCAAACCAGAGTCAGAGCTGGGGAGACCCGGAAGAGTGCAAGAAGGGGCCTGCCTGCTGCCTTCCAGCCTGGGAGAGCCAGACAGACTCCTTCCACCTCACTCCTGAAGATCCCCCTCCGGGCCACGGCAGCCTCTTTACTGAAGCTGGGTGAATGTTTCTGTTCCTCGCATCCCAGAAATCCCTGCGTGGATCAGAGAAAGAATTCTCAGGTAGCCTGTGAAGCTAGTGTAAACTCGCAGCTCCCAAACTGGGCAATAACAGATCCTCAAAGTGGGCTCCATGGGGCCAGACCCAGGGGAATGCGAGTTGAGGCAGGATTAGGACCCTATGGGATGGTGGGTTGCTTGTTTTGTTTTGTTGTTCTTTGTTTGTTTTTGTGGTACTAGGGAATGAGCCCGGGGAGTGTTGTGCTACATCCCCAGCCCCGCTCCTTTTTTTAAAACTTTGAGACAGTTGTTCAAGCTGGCCTCCCACTAGAGATCTTCCTGTCTCAATTTCCAAGTAGCAGGGATTATAGGTGTGAGCCTCTGTGGCCAGCTGGGAATATATATTTTAAAAAATTGACCCCTCCTCCCAGTGGCCTTGCTACTTTGTCAGTTTGGGGAGCACTGGGCCAAGGCATCATCTAGGGTCTCCTGCCATTAAAATTCCTAAACTTTGGTTTAGAAGTTGATGCAATGTAGCTACCCTTACAGTGCATTTCTACAGACAGAAAAACTGAAAAGTTCAACACAACGAACACAAATTCAGTTACTATTCAGAGAGAAAAGTCAGGGGCCCCTGCAACCCCCTGTGCAGATTGAATATTATCGAGTCAGGAATGATCAGCACACAGCACACACATACAGGGTCCCAGGACACTGGGCCGAGGTGTTTTTACTGTTGAATCAGTGACCCAGATAGTGGAATTGAAAGTATGTGCATTCAGCCTTCTGATGGTATCTAACAGCAAAGGGCAGTTCAGCACGTCTGTGCTGGTGCCTCCGTTTCCCTACAGGGACATCGGCCTTCCCTGCCAAGTTCATGTCTGTTAGAAGATACGGCTTTGCCCTGGTATTTATTCTATTTCAAGATCTAATCACTTTCTGAGAATGTTTAAATGTTTACTTACCTGCTCCTGATACATAAGTAAGGATTTCTCAAAGTTTCAAATCATTAGTGTCACTGTTAAAGGGACAGCCAGTCTGTGGCCACGAGTGAGGGCGTCCCCCAGCCAGTATGTCCTACTCCACTGGGGACAGGGTGGCCGAGGAGGTGGCCCTGGCCTCAGAGACTCAGGGCCTGCCGGCACTGTTCTGTCCTGGTGTCCCCTTCCCTCTTGCAGCCAGGGACACAGAATGCTCTTCCCTGCCAACCCGGACGGCCTCGTTCTGTTGTGATCTGAACCCCTTCCTCCTCCCCAGCTATGCGGCTCTTCCTTCCCCTCTGTCTCAATGTTGTCACCTAGACTGTTGCCTACTTATTTGGGGTCGCGCTCCTACCTCAAGAAGCACAGTCCGTATGGTCAACTCTTTCTGTGAAGCTCAATGCAGTCTCATCTTTGCTGGTTCGTCCTTTTCTCACTGTCCTCTAACCTGGAGAGCGCATATCTAAATGCTCGTGCCATTTAAGAGCTAGTATTGTCACACCTCAGTCCCATTTTCCATTTTATACCGCCCCCTGCTGTCCGTCCCAGCCCACTCCTCTCACAGTCGGCCCTCTCCTTGATCCACTGTTTGCCCTAAGCTGGGGACAAAGGTCTAACACGCTGCAGCAAGGAGCAGAGAGCACTTGTGTGTGGGGTGTACCTCCAACGCTTACGGTGCTAGTTAACTGAGATTTCAATATGTCTTCCACTAGGGGGTACCACCCCATAACTTTTGAAACAGGAAGTCTGCTGAATACAGTTTATAATGAAAATTGAAGTTCCAGCACAATGAATTTTTAAAAACTTTTCTTGAACACATGCTGTAATTTTATGAAGCAATTTAATTTGATTCTTTTTAAATAAAAGCTGCCCCATGGGCAGAGTAATAGGCAACGCTTTTTAGCAGTATAAACTTGCATAAGGGAACACCCATTAAAACCCTACTCTGTTACAGTAAGATAAATAGTCATGAATTAAATGAAATATATGCAAACACTGAGCACAGCCAGACAACTGAAGTTATTTTTACTTCAGTAAGAAAAATAGGCATGCCAAACAAGAACTGGCATAAAAACAAAAGCTTTTGTAAAAATAAAAATAAAGGCAACTCAGATGTTCTAGGACTCTTCACTTAAGTAGAACAGAATTTGCTTATCTTTGGGATATAAAAGAAAACTTGAAACACTAAAACCTGACTCGAGTTTGAAGTTTTTGAGTTCTTTCAGGAGGAAAAATGCAAAGGTATTTCAGTGCTGTGGTTGAAAATGTAAGACACTAGAATTCCAGTAAACAACCTCTTCTCTATCTCCTACTTACCACCGTGAGAACCTGGGGCGGCTTCACCATATCGGCCTAAATCTTAGTTCTGCATCGGTGTCATTCGATGTGATAATTACACCAACCACCCTGGTTTGTGATACGAATTAGACAATGTACGTAAAGTGCTTACGGTGAGATTGCCCTACAGTACTCAATAAATGTGACCTGTTTACCCAGTAAGTCATAGTGAGGAAGACCTTTTGAGATGAACAGAAACCTTCATTAACTATCATTCTGGCAAACGCAGGTAAACAATTATAAGACCAGAGAAAATGAGCAATTTGATCGGGTTCACACGTTATTTCCTAACTTTAGAGTAAAATTTGGATTTCCTTAATCCCAGGCCAGCATTCTGTCCCCATTCCTGCAGTATTCTCCTGGATGTGACAGTTTATTAGCACAGGTAAAATGTATTTCTTGGTTATCAATTTTGTATAGCAAGTAGCAAAGTATATACAGTTAATGGCAGTTTCAAAGATTTTAACAGTATGTATTTTTAAAGAGCTTGATTTTTAAGCCCCTTTCCTGCTCTTATAAATCTATCCTCAGGAAATAACCTAAAAATTGCACACAAGAAGACATTCACTACCATATTCCTTAGGATACTGGAAAACTAAAAATAAACTACATGTCCAACAGTAGGAGCGCAGTTAAATATGGCAGACCAATAAACCATGAAACTCTTTTTAAAATCAAAAAGATGGCTAGAGACGTAGCTCAGTGGTACAGCTCTTGCCTGCATGTGTGAGGCCCTGGGCTCAATCACTGGTACTGCAAAACAACACGAAACTAAACAAAAAACAAACACAAAAAAGAATACGGAACATGTTGATTTCATTCTTCTCACTAAAAGGAGGTGATTTGATAAGTAGAATGATAATTTATCATAACTGCAAACAACTAAAAACTAAATATATATGGAAATATCCAGAAGATAAAATAGAAAAGTGAAGTCATTCTAAGAGTATTAAGATTAGAGATGCCTTGTCTTTCTCAACGATACTGATGCAATAAAGAATGGTTCAGAATCAACTTATTTCTTTATGGGCGCTGAAAAGTTTACAGGATCCAAGTGTCCTTTCATACGTGGCAGTTCGTGAATATGGTGCCGTGCAAAAGGATGACAGATTTCTCAAAGATTCCTGGAAGTCAACGTTCAATCCATGCTCCAAGAGAGCCCGGGGGGCTGCCACTAACCAAGACTCCTCAGGGTGAGAAAACCTCAAACGACAGCCCTACACTGAAGCCTCTGTGGCCTTTTATTGATCGAACCAGGAAGCGAGGACCCAAGAAGAGGGGCATCTGGGCAGGGACTCATGTTGGGGATGGGAAGAACAGGGGATGGTGAGGATGGCCCACTGACTGACTCTGGGACTAAATTAAATGAGAAGGGAGTATGAGGAGGACAAAGGCCAGAGAATTCACTCCTTGAAGCTGTGCATTTTGATCCCACTGTGACTTGTGGCTCAGCAGGCCGTCTTATAATCTCTGACTGTGCACTTGCAGGTTTTAGGCTTGTGGCTGTAAAAGGCCCTTATCTCTGCACATCCATCTCATATATATCTCTGGCCAACACCCCTCACATCAACATATTATGATAACATGTGTAATAAAATGAAAGATACGAGGTCAGAACTTCATCTTACAGTGAACTCTGAGGGACACAACGCAGTACATCAGTCCTCACTGAAGTTAAATGCTGGTAGAGGAAATCTGACACACACAGTCAACCTTTGGCGTCCTCAGGAGAGAGGTTCCAGGAACCTGGGAGCATACAAACCTGCAGACTCTCAGTCCCTTATAGAAAATGGTACGGTATTTGCATAACCTATGTGCATTCTCCCATGTACTGGACTTTAAATCATCTCTAGCTTTCTTAGGATACCTAGTAAAATGCGCATGCTGTGTAAGTCATTGTTATTCTGTATTGTTTAAGGAATGAAAATAAAAAAGTCTGTATACATTTAGTAATGTCTTAGTTACTTTTATCATTGCTTAGACAAAATACCCAACACCCACAAGTTAAGGGAGGAAAGGTTCATTTGCCTCACAGTTTGTAGAGGTTTCAGTTCACAGTTGGCTGGCTCCAAGGCAGGGCGGCACGGCAGAGGAGAAACAGTGCATAACAGGAGACAGCAAGCAGCAAATGACAAGCGACAAGTGATCACTCTCTTTCTGTCCCTTGTATTTTATCCAGGCTACCTGCTTCTAGGGTGGGTACCACTCACACCCAGGGTGGGGCACCCTTACCCGTATCCAGAACTAAGCCAAACCAATCAGTGGACTGATTTAGTAATCACACCCCCTTGATCCCAGCATCACACACCCTAGATCTAGCCACCTCTGAAAAGCCCCAGCTAGGACTGCATGAGGCTTTGGACCAACATCTAGACACAAACCCTAACAAGTATGGACACAGTTTTTTTCTTCAAATAATTTCAATCCAAAGTTAGCTAAATAGGAGGATGTGGAACACATGAGTCTATGGATCTCAATGTTGCTTCACCTCTGGAATCTTGAACTCCATCTCATACAGGTGCTTTTTCCCTCCCAATGTTCGTGCCCCTGCCCGTAACATCACTGGAACCACCAGCCTACTGGTCCCTCCATGTTTCTCTGAGCCGCGGGTCCCTTTCTTTCTTGGTTTCATTTTTCTGTCTGGCTTGCACACTAAAGCCTATTCCTTTAGCGGCCTTTCCACAAGGACTACAGTATCTTGAATCTTTACTGTCTCAGTCCACCTGTCCTGGAAGCCCCAATAAGTTGGGTATATCCTATCACTTTCCTTCTTGGAATCTGAGTTGTTGGACTCTCCAGGCAAAGGTGCCAACATCCCTGGTGGGTTCCCTCTCCCTGTCCCCCACCTTTCATCTTCCCTGTAGCCCACAGTTACCACGTACTCTACCCCATGCTGATGATCTCACCTTTTACTCTGCAGGAATTTTGTTTCATTTTGGTGCTGGGGATCGAACTCAGGGCCTTTCACTTACTAGGCAAGCGCTCTACCACTTGAGCTAAATCCCCAGCCAGGAATTCTTTTGTTTTGAGACAGAGTCTTGCTAAATTGCCCAGGCTGCCCTTGAATGCCTGGACTCAAGCCATCCTCTTGCCTCAGCCTCCCCAAGAGCTGGACCTGGAAGTATGTACCATGGTGTATGGCCAGAAATCAGTTCTGAGAAGAAAACTTCTCCCCTTGAGCTGATCCCAGAGCCCAGCTACATTCTGCACCCACCCTCACGCCCCCTCCGGTTTTAGAGGTGAGAGAACAGTCCACTGCTCCATGGACCAGGGCCTCCAGCCTACTCCTGCTTCAGTACCATCCACAAGCTTGTCACCCCTCTCTGTACCTCACCAACACTATTCCCCAACCCACAGAGTAAACACATCTCTGCCATCCCTAAAGAGCCCTTTTCTTTAGGATACAAGCTCTGCTGGATCATTACTTCTCTTTCTCCTCACACATTTCTAAAAGGAGCTGTTGTACCTTGGCTGCCTCTACTTCCCCTTTCTCCCACACCTGACTCTAGCTGCCTCCTCCCACATCCCCCCACCAACTGTTCTTGTGGAATGAAAGCCAGCAACTCCTCCACATGGTGTATTTCACTTGAAACCTCACCCGTGCTTAACCTGTTGACTGTTCTGTTTTGAAAGTGTCTCCTCTTTTCACTTTGGAACTTGGTGTGACTTAATTAGTGGAATAAATAAATAATGGCTTTAGGTCATTCAGGGAGGAAAAAGCTCTAAACTCTACAGGAGGGTCTGCACTTCAGGGGTGTGGTGGCCATGCAGCTGGTAGGCTTATGATCTGCTAGATAAGGCTGTAAGACTCGGGCTGCTTCCTGGAGACTGTACCAAGCAGCCTGGTGATTCAGCGCGATAGGGAGGGTGGAACACAACCCTCAGGATAAGGAGAGCTGTGTATTCATTTATCTTACTTTTTAAAAGGTGTGGTAGACAGTGGACCACACTATGGGAACTTGTGGACAATGTTGGAATTTCCTCTCCTGGGGTATAAGAAGTAGAGAAGAAGCTAAACCTGACAGTGAAAGCTTGTAATCCCAGCACTCTGGGAAGCTGAGCTAAGAGGGTTGCAAGGGTGAGCCCAGTTTGGGCAATTTAGTGACTTGGTGAGATCCTGTTTCAAAATAAAAAATAGAAAAGGGCTGAGGATGGAGCTCAGGGCAAGATCCTGGGTTCAGTTCCCCCCAGTACTACTGCAAGAATCTGTGGGGGGGGGGCGATTCAATTGACTTGGGGCTCCCTTAGTATTCTGTAACAGCTAAGGCTTTCAACCTGCATTCTTCTGACAAAGCAGTATCAATTTTATTGTTAAAATAATATTACTTTATAATTTTAGTGTGAGGCTTGTAAAGCATAATTTGGTACTTGATTATATGGAGGCCACTGGCTATTTTGACGATTACTCCTTAGTAATATGTCCCAGACTTCAAGTGCTTTGAGATCACGGACCCTTAATAGTGTTGTTCTCTCCTGTGTTCTGCGTGGGGCTAAACAGTTGGAAGATGCTTTAAAAAAACTCATCATTTAACAAGCATTTTAACTTTCCAGGTTTCAGTGGATTTTGAATGACTCCTGAATACTATCATGCTAGGTGTGGAAGTGTAATAGAGAAAACACTTAAGTTATTTGCATTTTATGCGCTGCAGGAGAAGGGAGGGTTTCAACAGAGTGAAATGGTCCCATACCCTCCACGTGTATGTTGTACCAACTTAGATAAAAAAGCCACGAAGCCAGGCAATACTCAGAGCTAATCTGAATTCTCAGAAATTCTGTAAGTCCTCGTAGCTCACTTGTTTAGGCCAAACATTTCATACGTCCTTGACTGTGGGTAGCTGCTGGGACAGCAAGGAACCTGAAAAGAAAACTAGTCACTTACAGTGCAGTGCACTTTCCTCCTTACTGTTTTCTCCACCAGCTGAGAGACATTTAAACGCTGTGACGCTCTCCAACCATTTTCCTTGCTTTCTTCTTTCTCCCCACCACACATCTTTTTAATTAGTGCATACTGTTTATGCAGATCACTGGATTTCATTTTGGCAGATTCCTTTGTGCACCTAATATACTTTGACCATTGCCTCCCCAGTGGCCTTCCCTTTCAGTATGATTTTCTTTTAAGGGTTATTTTATTTTTAGAGAACTTTCCACCTTTCTTAGTTATATAGCCAGCCCGAGGCACCTGGTCAGAAATCATTTTCCCTAAAAAAAAAAAAGCCTATAATTTAGATGCAGGGTTGAATTGAAAGAGATTTACCTGGGCGCTACAAACGGCGGCTGAAAGCGGCGCGCGGGGGCCCCAAAGTTAACCTACAAAGGCCACGGAGCTGGAGTCGCGCCTGCTCCCAAATAACGACGCCCCACGCCGGCGATCTGCAGGCGCTGCGTGGAGCCCGCCGGCCGCAGCGGTGCCCGGAGCGGGGAACGCCGGCCCGGCCCCCGGGAGGGCGGCAGAAGGCGGCGCCCCGGCAGGTGCGAGGCACGCAGGCCGCGCGCCGCCAGGTGAGCCGGGAGCCCCGCCCCGCGCGCCTCGGAAGGGGCGGGGCCGCGCTCACCTGCGCGGGCGGAAGCGGCGGCCGGCCGAGCCCGGAGCCCGGAGCCCGCGGCGGAGACGCACCGCGCGCCGCCATGACCCGGAGCGCCGCGGCGCGGGGCGCGCACCAGCCCGACAGCACGGCGTTCACGCAGCAGCGCCTGCCCGCCTGGCAGCCGCTGCTGTCGGCCGGCATCGCGCTGCCGCTCTTCTTCTGCGCCGGCCTGGCCTTCCTGGGGCTGGGCCTGGGGCTGTACTACTCGTCCAACGCCATCCGCGAGCTGCAGCACGACTACACCGGCGACGGCGCGGCGGGCGGCTGCAGCGTGTGCGCCGCCGAGGGCCAGGGCCGCGCGCCGCCGCCCCCCTGCGCGTGCGCCTGGCACTTCGCGCTGTCCGAGCGCTTCCCGGGGCCCGTCTACCTCTACTACGAGCTGAGCGGCTTCTACCAGAACAACCGGCGCTACGGCGTGTCCCGCGACGACGCGCAGCTCAGCGGGCTGCCCGACGCGCTGCGCCGCCCGGCCAACGAGTGCGCCCCCTACCGGTTCTCCGCCGCCGGCCTGCCGGTGGCGCCCTGCGGCGCCGTGGCCGACAGCCTCTTCAACGACAGCTTCGCGCTGTGGCACCAGCGCCGGCCCGGCGCGCCCTACGAGGAGGTGCCACTGGACCGCACCGGCATCGCCTGGTGGACCGACACCCACGTCAAGTTCCGCAACCCGCCGCTCGTCAACGGCAGCCTGGCGCTGGCCTTCCGCGGCACCGCGCCGCCCCCCAACTGGCGCCGGCCGGTGTACGAGCTGAGCGCCGACCCCAACAACACCGGCTTCGTCAACCAGGACTTCGTGGTGTGGATGCGCACGG
>PVJO010028232.1:0-18454 GCA_004026905.1 Hystrix cristata
AATAAGAACTTTGCTTCTGGCCTCCTCTCCTGGAGGCTTATGACTTTCTCAGCACCCCTTGGGTGGCACCGAGGAGGAGGATAAGGGGCCCTGGGGTTGCATTCTTCCCCGTTCCCCACACCCCTCACTCCTACTCCCTTCTCCCTTCTTCCAAGCCCTTAGCCCTCCTCCAGTCCTTGTCTTGGTCTTGGATCCAGGTGCCCCCTATTGACCTTGCCCATCCCAGCCTGCAGGGAAAAACGCTGCTCTGTCCTCAGGACCAGAATGGAAAGGAGAAGGGGTGGTCTGGCCTGGGGCCCCGTCAGCCACTTCAGACTCAGAGCACCAAGGTCAGATGTGAAGCTGGCTCCTGTCTGCCTCCCCTCAGGGCTGGGTGAGTTGGTTGGTTAGGACCACCCACACTTGCCTGGCAGCATCCCCGCCCCATCTGCTAGTGACGTTTCCAGTCAGGGCTAAGTGCTCACCAGGTGCCACTCAGCTGCTTCCTGTGGGCTGAGGCGTGTCCTTCAAGCACCCCTGGGGCGGGGATGCTCTTGGATCACCCTTTTACAGGGCTACGTCAGTCCCTTAAGGCCGTCACAGACTCTGGGCCCTGTTCCTTACCACTGTGCCGTATGTATTG
This sequence comes from Hystrix cristata, assembly GCA_004026905.1. Lineage (NCBI taxonomy): Eukaryota > Metazoa > Chordata > Mammalia > Rodentia > Hystricidae > Hystrix > Hystrix cristata. Next base: position 623 of record PVJO010028232.1, read on the forward strand.
CCACACCTTAGTCTTTTCCTATGCTGAGGACTCATTCTTGAAGTTGAAATGGTACCTTTTCATGAGAAAACTTTCCTGGTTTCCCTGGACGGACCAGATTCACCTTCTTCCAGTTCTGTGTATGACTCCTGCTGAAGCCCAGACCACCACGCGCTGCAGTCGTCCCCAAGTCTGGCTTGGTTGCTTGTATTTCCCACCAGCCATTTCCTTTTAGATCCTCCAAACCTAGAAGAGTGCCTTGTAGTTAACACATATCTGAACGAATACTATTTATTAATAGTATTACAGTGGGTTGAGGATATAGCCCAGTTAGTTGTAGGGTGCTTGCCTAGCACGCATGAGGCTCTGTGTTCACTCTCCAGTACTGCAAATAATAGATAGATAGATAAATGTATTATAGTATAGTGCATGATAATAGTATTTATTACTCTACAGTTTTGTTGGGAAAATATGAATGTGAAGTTGACTGAAGACTGTTTCCAAAAACATGGTGCTAGGTCATCTAAAACTACACTTAGTGTATTGCCAATTTCCCCTAAGTCAGTACCTGTGGACTAGGTTTTAAATACACAGATGCAAAGGTGGGAAGCAGAGCAGTGGCTGAGGGGGCAGGGGTAAGGGCAGGAAGGACAGGTAAACTGGCAGAGGCACAGGGAACCCTTTGGGGTGGTGGAAATAGACTGATAGGTGTAGATGTCACATGAGCAAGAACATTTGTCAAAACTTACCAAACTGTACCTCATTGTTGATAAATTTTGTTTTAAAGTTGACTTAAAAATACATTTAAGAAAGCAAGAAGGGAAATCTTTTGAGTTTATTGTTCAGTTAGGAAAGACAGATTAATGATGGATGGTGTGTTTGCACCACTGCTCAATATCTAGTTTTGGGGTTTGTACGGTTTTCTTTGCTTCTTACTTTGCCTAAATGGAAAATCAACCCTCATTGAGTTACTGCAGCTGGAAGTAAGAAAAAGCAGAAGTAATGAGCAAACTGACAGCTGACTCCCCGAGGTGCTTAATTTTAGTACCCATGCCTTTAGGAATTCTTTGCAACTTTAGTTTGAGTCTTAACTCATGCAATGAATCATCAATATCGAGAGTATGCAGGAAGACTGCAGCAATAAACACTCTCTGCTCAAAGAAAATAATCTTACAAACAACTTTGGAGTAGGCTTATTTAGAGAGGTACCTGTAAAACCCCACAGGTTTTTAATTTGCCATTCTTTTCACCTGTTTAAATGTTCTTTGGGTAATTTAAAGGAAGTCTAAGAAATATGCATGCTTTAAGAAATACATATGCATATATGTTTCATGTGTGAAAGTGAGTCTTAACAATTAGGTGGGTTTTGTTCTTGTTCGTCTTTTAATTGAACCAATGTCCCACTGCAGAGAGACAGAACCAGTAGAATATATATACATGCATTTGTGAGAAGGATGTTATTAGGGAATCGGCTCATGGTGGCTGAGATGCTAAAGGTGAACCACCATGAGATACTACTGTACAGAGCTGAGATTAATATGGCCAAATCTACATTCGTTCAGCTGTCTTTTTTTTTTTTTCTTTTCCCCTGGCGTTTTGTTTTGTTTGGAGACAGGGCCTTGCTGTGTAATTCAGGCTGGTCTTGAACTCACTGGGTAGCTCAAGCTGGCCTCAAATTTGCAGTGACCCTCCTGCCCCAGACTCCTGAGTGCTAGGATGACAGGGACACACAACCACACCTGGCTTTGTTCAGCTATTTTGTAGCCTGTCATTACTAGGCAGATGAACGCGAGGATTGTATCCGCATTAGGAGGAATTTGCCGCCACACCTTCAAAAGCTTCCATCACATGAAGGGTTGCCTTTAATCTGGAGCTATCATAATGACTTCTCCATCGCTGCCTATTTTAATTAATAAATAGATCCTTATTTCTAAGTAGGAAGCTTGGTGCTCACTTCGGCAACACATACTAAGTAGGCAGCTTGGAGCCTCTATGTTCTCTTTAATGTTGTTAGTACTTGCTCTTAGTGGAAGTGATGATTGATTTCAGGTGTTAACTTGACTGATTAACAAATACAAATTGGGTAATGCATTTTCTGTGTGTGTGTGTGTGTGTGTGTGTGTGTGTGTATGTGAGGGCATTTACAGAGAAAGAGTTTGTGAGTCAGAGTAAATTAAGTGGGCCAGCATCATCCAATCGGCCTGTAGCCCAGAGAGAACAAATATAGAAGATGAATTAGTTAGCTCTCCCCAACACACACCCTCCCCATTTCTGAGGCACACTGGTTCCCTGCTGAGGACATAAAAAGTTCAGGCTCCCTGGCCTTTGGACTCCAAGACTTAACCACCAGTAGCCCACTGTGTCCTAAGGCTTCAGCCTTGAACTGAGAGTCATCACCCTCAGCTTCTCTGGTTCTGAGGCCTTGTGACTTGGACTGAGCCAAGCTACGGAGATCCCAGAGTCCTCGGCCTGCAGGTGGCCTGCCACGAGACTTCTCAGTTGCCATAATCACGTAAGCCAGTTCCCTAATAGCATCTCTCTCGTGTGTCCATGTACAAAGCCTGCTGGTGCAGTCTCTTTGGAGAACTCCGGCTAACTGGGACAGGTGAGTGAGAGTCATCGCCATTGTTCCTTGTTCTCTTTCCTGTTGCCTGGAAACAGTCATGTAAAAAATGTTGCACCTATAAAGCTGTAATGTTGTCTCTCTCTGTAAGCCTTGCTATCTCCATTGGATACAAAATAATTATGAAAATCCTTTGCATTCTCTAGTTGACCCCCAAACTTAGGTGAGGTAACTATTGTTAGAACAATAAGCTGATTGCGGTAGGTTTCTCCAGAGTAGAATAATGAATTTAAAAAACGAAGGAAGGACTAATGAGAAATGATGTAGATCTAAAGTCAGTAAATAATGACCTGTTTTGTAAATGCATTTTCATTGGGACTGTTGGGGAGGAAAAATCTTCAATACTGTCTTAGATTTAGTATCTGAAAGCTGTGAATTAAACTGACAAAAGACAAATTATAGGAGAAAATGTTTACTTAGGCATGCAGCAAACACTAGGTAATGAGTAACTCAAAGGATTGGCTAGAATTGGGAAATTATATACCTAGTTTAGCAGGGGAATGGAAGAGGGGAGAAAAGACTTATATGGGAAGAAAAATTCAAAATTTTTAGGAAAGACAATTGGCTTTGTAGGTATACAAATGGGAGATAGGAATGCTTATAATAAAGCTTGGTTATGGGGTCTTCATACTAGTCATGAGATGCCCCCAGAGGGATGTATGGAGGGTCTACTTCTGTCTTTCTTCTGGGAAAAGACCCGCTCCAAAGCAGGAATTTATGGCAGTCTCATTTCTCAGAAGTTTCTGCTTTTAGTCAGATAAGGAACGCTGCAACAAGGCTTCTTTCCACATCTGTTGACTCTCGCATACCTTCGGCCTAAGGAATTCTTTATCACAGTACTGAGGTCCTGAGTGACTCCCCACAGAATATCGCCTTCCAGTTCCTTGGCATTGAATGTGTTTGCTTCACATTTTGGCACAACCGAGTACAGATGCTCCCCCTCTTATGACAAACCCATCTTAAATTCAAAATTCACTTTCCTATACCTCAGAGCCTGAACATCCTACCTTAGTGATGCAGTACACTGTTTGGTATCGATTGTTTCCCCAATGTACTGAGAAAACATCAAAAGAATAAATTTACTTAACATTTCAGTTCTTTGTGGAATTTGTGGTCAGGTAAACAATTAGAAGTAGAGACACAGCCCTGGAGCACATACCTGTAATCCCAGCTACTTGGGAGGCTGTGGCAGGAGGATTAGAAGTTCAACACACAAACACAATTAGGAGTGGAGGAAGGCATAGGGGTACTTCATTTTATAAATGAATACATTTACCTGTAGAAAGTGTGTTTTAAGTCTCCGATATCCTGCATGTGAAGAATAGGGACAGAGGAAGCCACAGCACAGAACGGCCTTTACTTTCAGAAACTTGCTCACAGCTGCCCACTGGGGCCTTGCCATCTCTCATGCACAGCTCCAGGGTTGCTGGAGACAACCCTTGTCTCCAGCAGTGACTTCCTGTGTGTCCCCGACCTTAGGCTGTCTTCAGATTCTACCCTGAGGTACTGCTTCAAACTAATCCTATCCTGAGGCTTGTGGGCTCAGAGCTCGCCTTGCTGCCTGGTAGGGAGGTTGACAAGGTTGCTGAGATGCTTAACCACCTAAGGGGGTGTCAGCATCCTTCCTTCCAGCATGCAGGGCCCTGCAGTGTGCCCAGTAGAAGGCAGAGAGGGCCGGATTTTAGCCCCTTGAAGTCAGATATCTTTTCCCTCTCTGATGGCCAGTGGTAGGTCCTTGTTTAATGGTCCTGGCCAATCCCTTTGTGTGATCAAGGGCATGTCTGTGACCAGTGAAAGAAGATTCTCTTTTTGGTGCTCACCTACCTTTCCTGCATCTCTGCAGTTAGGTTGACAGGATTCTTCCCTTCCTTCTTGAGAACAGTGTCTCTTGTTTGCCATGGTGTCTCAGCTAATGCTTGGCACAGGGTGGGTTCCCAGGAAGTATTTGTGTCCCTACACTACATGCTTGTTTTAGTAGGCATCCAGCCATCAGCAAGACTTAGAATTATTGTTTGTTTTATGTCCCTTTGGATTTACCAATGTGCATGAGTTATGAGTTACTTCAACTCTGCTCAGAATTCTAGTAGTCAGAGTAGTTGACCTCTTCATTTGTTCTGTCTGTCTGAGGGCGTCTCTTTTCACTCCATCACTCCAGGGAGCCCAGGATCCCCTAACAGTCTCTTATAGCTCTTCCCTACCTTCTGGGCATCAGCAACTTTTTCTCGACCATCACTGGGCGATAGAGCAAGTGAAGATAAAGTATTGCGATTGGCCAATGTCGGGGCAGTCCTGAATGAGCGGCACAGCCATTGAGCTTCTTTTCAAGGGAGAGCTGGGGCTGGCCGCATTCAGTAACAAGTTTGGGTGTCTTACTAGATGTAGGAAGGATATCGATTAGATGCAAAATCATTTTTACTGTTCCAGAAAATTGAAATTGTGGCAGTTTCTGTGAGTGGTAGCTGGAGCTAAATGCATTCATTAAACCAAAAGTTTAAAAGAGGAAATTTCAGGGCTTGGGGATTTAGCTCAGTAGTAGAGCGCTTGCCTAGCAAGCTCAAGGCCCTGAGTTTGATCCCCAGCACTGCTCCCTCAAAAAGAGGAAATTTCTAATGGAAGCTGGCTCCCATTTAAATAGTTTAGATGACCTCCCTTCATCTCCTGTAAATACAGTACATAACATTTGTGAGATATTTATAAATTATCTGTTAAGTATAAGAAGCATATGGCGAACAGCCTAGCAGTACTATGATGTTGTTGAAAACCCAGCAGTGTGTCATACAGAGTTTTTACTAGAAGGTACTTTAGGAGACCATCTAGTCCAGACTGAGTATGCTAAATGTAACCTGTGTATTTGAAAGTAGTCTTAGATCTAGAATACTTATCTCCTGTTCCCAATAATATTGACTGTTGAGTGGATATTCAAACATCAGTGGTTATCACCACTTACTGCAGTACTGAAATGTGGCTTTAACTCCTAAAAATGTCTTGATTCCAATATACTTCAATTTTCGGTGTGCAACATTAAACTCTAGATAGGTCAAATGCATTCATCTTTTAGTAACTGGCCTTAAATGAAATATACCTAAGGTTTGAGGAAATAACATCTCTGGCAGTGTGGCTGCTTGGTTATTTGGATTTCTCAGTGATACAGTTGGTATGCAGCACAGCATTCCTCTGGCTCCGTGGCACATGCAGACAGGTATGGCAGCTAGCTGTGGCCAACGTTTGATTGTGTGCTGAGTCCCTGGGGTGACCTTGGCATTGTTAGGTGCTCTGTTGTTTTCTTCTTGTTCAACCACTGATACTTTCTCCCTCACCCTGCCTTCCTCTATTGCCTGGGCTAGTTGACCTCCAGCACTGTCAGTTTCCTCTACCACATTTTCTTACATCATCCAAGACATTTATTTAAATGGAGTTTTGACTCTCCAGAGTGTGGCTTCCTCTAGTACACCAAACCAGAAAATGGTGCAAAGATTGGAGCTTGGGCCAGGGAAATCCTCAATTAGGATTTGTCAACGTCCAGGTACCCACTGCCCTGCTCCATTAAAGCAACACCTGCAGTTGTAGCAAGCAGACCATTCGTGTACATGGTGATTATGTCCTGGAAGAAAGGCTCTCTGCTACCAGAGAACCAAAAATCAGTGACGTAGCTGTCACCATGCCATTTCTATTCTTGTCACTAATTAGAGTGTTTGCTAAAATCCAGTATAACTAAGTGGTCTTGCCAGTCAAAGTACCAGATGAAATGGAATTGTATTGTTTAATCTCATTTCAAATATTTATATTTTTTCAAGCATTAAGTAGCTGGCTTATATCAGAAAGACAAGCTATTTCAAAAGAAAAAGAAAAACAATGCAGTGCCAAGTTTAATCTCTGACTTTTGAGATTTTTTTTCAACACAACCATTAAATTTAAGGTTCTTATGCAGACCATTAAATGGGACAATTCAAAGTCAGACAGATGTAGTCAATATCAGATCATGCCACAGTTCCTTGGAGAGATTTTGTAATTAATCCCATAGTTGAAAAGTATATGAAAACTTTTGAGCATAAGCAGAGTAAACCTGTCTGGATTATTTATCACCTTTTTTAATCCTCAGGTGTACATGCCTGGACTTCTAAGAGCGACTGGGATTATAAAAATTCAGTGTCAGAAATTTATCACCCACTAAATTAACGGAAGTACTTTACCACACCCTTTATAAAGATACATAAAATTATATAGTTAGAAAAATGTCATTTTGTAAAAATATGTTGATTTTGTTGTTGATATTATATAGCACCAAGTACCATGGCTCCCAAACAACAGTAGCACACACCCACAGACACACACCCACACATATAAACCCATACACAAACACACTCTCTCTCTCATTTTCTCTTTGATTTATTTACATATTGTACAATTGATATTGTTTGTGTAACAAAGTACTGTTTTATGAAACTGTGTTTGAAAATATATGCTTTTTAAAAATGCCTTTCCTTAGTCACTATTTCTCATTTTGTGGTCTGTTTTTCTCTTTGATCTTTACTTTAGGTTCTTTAAAAAAATTGTAGAGACATTTTAAAAAAATTGTTCCAATATATTTCAGCATATACTTGTTCCGGTGCATTCTACCGAAGTATTCTTTTGTTTTAAAACTTGAGTGTTTTGAGTATCACATTGTACTCTCAAAAAAAAAAAAAAAGCAGACACAGGTTCTTAAAGCAGTTGTCAATATGTGCTTGTGTATAACACACTTAGTAAGAAACTCTGAATTTCTTTTCTAGTCTACATGGGCCTTGTCTCTGTTTTCTTTCTTCTCTGGTTGTCTTGCATCTTTCAACTTGACGATGAAAGGAGGAAAGAATGTTTCATTATTAGCTTCGGGCAATAGCCTCATAAATTTTCTTCTCTTTCCCTAACTAATCCACATCATTACTAATTATGCTCCAGAATACAAACTAGAATGCTGTACCGGCTGGCTTACTATAGAACAATCAGAGTATAAATCAGAGAGGCTGCTGTCAAAATGGCTCTAAGTGACTGAAGAGAACTCTTTTTCCCACTCTGCTTTTTGTTCAGCCTATGTTGTAAGGCCTAGAACTTACTTGGATAGAGTTGGAAACTGAGTATTATAATCTAATTTTAAGGAAACTTAACACAAATTAAGTGAACATAACTCTGAGCATTCCCGAATAAAACTGCATGTTAGTTTTGTTGAGAAATGGTGGTGTGGCAGGTCTCGGAGCAGAGCCAAGAACACTTGCGTTCTCCTCCTGAGCAGTTCAAGATGGCCGCTCCTTGAGAATCAGGAAGTTCCTCTGGGCAAATCACATACTGCACTGTGCCAAGTAGAAAGGTGAGTTTACTTGACCTTCATCCACAACTCCATCATCCCTGCTCGGCCAGTGAGGAAGCAGGCTCAGAGAAGTTGTTAGGTGACCTCTTTTAGTGTCACAGCTGGTTAGTGACAGAGCTAGGGTTTGGTTGGTCCTAAGATTTTTGGAGGCCAAAGCTTCTGTTTTTCTCATTCAGCTAAGCTGCTTCCTATGCTCTGGTATTATTTAGAAAATAAGGTAAACAACGTGGAAAGAAGAAAGGTTAATAAACTGGTGCTCACTGTTTCGATATTGCTAACATTGAAATACTTTTGTTCCCAAGAGCATTGGGGAGTGTCTGTCCTAGGTGACAATGTTAAGGAAAATTCTCTCCAAACTCATAAAATTGTAGGAATCTGCAATTTTTCTATACTTCCCTCCAATCTTCTTGTTTCTGCCATCGTGGCTCAAACTGAACAATCCTACCCACATGCACGTTCATGTTTCATCCATGGTGTTAGGTTTTGAACTCTGTCAGTAGGTCTTAGCTTTAAGGGTAGACAAGAGCAAGATTTACCAACAAACCTTGTATTTTAATTTGTTTTTAAGAAAAAGTAAATTCAGTATTATGGTTATAAAATTTGAAGAATTATTACCAGACCCAGTCCAGGCAGGCACCATCTGAAAACCAGTGCTCAAGAGATGAGATGTGGTGGGAAGGAAAGCAGTTTTGTTCAAGGGCTGGCATCCTGAGAAGATGGAAAGGCTGTCTTCCCCAAAGTGCCATCCTCAGGAACTTAGGTACATGACAGGTATTTTATAGGGAGAGAAAGGAGGTGTAGTAAAACAATGTGGAGGAAGGGGTCCTTGTCATCCAGGGTGTGTGTCTCCTTTTTTGTAGTTCTTCTCTGGCCAGAACATTGCAGTGGGCCTTGGCTTTCTGAAGCTAGTTACTGCGGTTCTTCAAACATAGTACTTTCATAGCAATTTACATGCTTGGTGTTCGTTCATGCACAGAACTAAAGAATAAGGAGGGACATTACATATTCTAATAAAACCTGGGTTCTGGCTTCTGTAAATACAGAGAAAGATTATTTAGCAGTTAACATCTTAGTCACTTAGGTGTGGCTTCTGTTTAGAATTTGGCATGCTAGGTAAAAGGAGAGGAAGTAAACTTGCAAAGGACAACTGCAAAGGGAGTGACACTGTTGCAGAATTCTACACACACACTGGTCGGTTTTGCTTCCATTTCACATTCCCATATTAACTTCCTCTTGGACCTGTGGCTTATGATCACTATACTGAATGGCGCAGACCAGCTCATTTAGCTTTAAGCTCCTTAAGTCGCCTCCCTTTGGTGTTCTTTGCCTAGTCCTCTTTTAAAGGAAGTGTTCCTTGATTCTTCTCTCTGTAAGCTACCATTTTCTCCCTTTATTTCATAATACATCACTGGGGAGGTGGGTGTCTGATACATTTTAGCATCCTTTGAGACTCCATCATATCCTTGATGTCCTGCTTAAACTACTCTAGACCACCAGCAATCTCATATTTATCAAGCCCCAAGGTCCTCCCTCAGTGTTTAGTTCCCAGTTCTGTGCTGCTCAGAGCTCTTGCTGGGTGCTGGGATGTCTTGTTGGGTCTCCTCCCACTTCTGACCTTGAGGGTCTCTTTCCAGTCTGTTTCCTTGTTCTCTAGCTGCTAATCTCTTTCTTGTGGATGCCACCTGATCTCTTGTGTCCTTGTTGACTTTTCGTAACATCATCCTCACACTTCCAGCTTCTTTTTTGACTCCTTAATGTCTTCCTATATAACTTAGATTTCTTCCCAGCACCGCCAGTGAAATGCAGCCTAAGCAGAATGCACTGCATTTCTCTTCTGACTTCAGTTTCTCTCAGGGACACCGTACTCCTGTCAAGTCTTCACTCTGACTTCTTCCTGGGGATTGAATATCCAGTTCTAATAACAACAACAAAAAAGTATTTGCTTTTAGCCACGTTTCTTGATGCAAGCCTAAATAGTAATGAAATTCAAGGAACTTACTGGAAAATATCAGTGATACCTTTGTGATTTGTGTGCCTTTGTAATTTCTCCCTTTTGGTTCATTGCTGTGCTGTTTTTGTTGTTGTTTTGGGCTTTTTGTTTTGTTCTGTTTTTGTCTCTTTTAAAATCAATTGAGAAAGAGTATTGGTTCTAGCAATTTAGTGGAAAAAATAAAACGATGACTTTGTGTGCTTCTGCCCTCTGTATCATTTTAATTGCCTGTGAGAAATGCACAATCGTAATCCTTATACAATGAGCCAATCACTTAAACAGGAAACACCTAGATTTGTGAAGTTGCCTGAATTTGGCAAATAATATAGGACAGTAAGTAGAGGCAGGAAAAGGTCAAATGATTCACAGAAAGAAATTTACTTCCGGGGAATGCCACAAACTTATTGGAAATGAGAGTGTTTCACCAGTGTATTTAGGGCTGTCCAGGGTCCACTGAAATGTACGGAATTAAACAAGATTCCCTCTTTATGAAATAAGGGGATATTATCTACAGCTGTTGGTGGTATTCATTTCTTTAGAAATGAGTGAAGTGTTTATTTTGACATGCAGTCTGAGAACTTTCCTTCATCTTCCACTGAGCATAATGGGAATCTTCAAGTCTCACCAAGTGAGAAACTTCTATGCTTATGATGCAGGCTCAGATTTGGCGCTATAGTATAAATCTTTTAAGTATATTGTCACTGTGACTTCTTTGGATGAATTAATTACTTTTTTGCATTATTTATCTCCCTCAGACATGAATGCACCTGCTAAAGCTATACACCTGTGAGCTCCATGATCCCCTGCTGACATCAGAAAGACGACATCAGAAGGACCCAAGGTGGTAGCCTCTGAGGACCAGCTCCTTTCCTTTGGTCTTGGCCCTGCCCATCCTGCACAAGGTCCACAATGGAGACGCTGTCCCAGGACTCTTTGCTGGAATGTCAGATCTGTTTCAATTATTACAGCCCTCGGCGAAGGCCCAAGTTGCTGGACTGCAAACACACCTGCTGCTCAGTGTGCCTCCAGCAGATGAGGACGAGCCAGAAGGACGTGAGGTGCCCCTGGTGTCGAGGCATCACCAAGCTGCCCCCAGGCTTCTCTGTGTCACAGCTCCCAGATGACCCCGAGGTCCTGGCTGTAATTGCCATTCCGCACACTTCTGAGCACACCCCAGTTTTCATCAAACTTCCCAGCAATGGGTGCTACATGCTGCCCCTGCCCATCTCTAAGGAGCGCACACTGCTGCCCGGAGACATGGGCTGCCGCCTGCTTCCTGGGAGTCAGCAGAAGTCTGTCACAGTGGTGACCATCCCCGCTGAACAGCAGCCCCTGCAAGGCGGGGCTCCCCAGGAGGTGGTGGAGGAGGAGCCAGATAGGCGGGGCGTGGTGAAAAGCTCCACCTGGTCTGGTGTGTGCACTGTCATCCTGGTGGCGTGCGTCTTGGTCTTCCTCCTCGGCATCGTGCTCCACAACATGTCGTGCATTTCTAAGCGCTTCACTGTGATATCCTGTGGCTGATGTGGGGTGCAGGGGAGGCTTTTGTGGGTGCCAACTTAGAGGTTGAGCAGATGTTGGTGATGGGATCCCAGTTAGAAGATGGGGGGTGACACTGACCATTTGGTGCCAAGCGCTGGCCTCTGGGTTGCCACTTGATTCACCCGAAGACAGATGCCAAGGGCGGAAGGTGAGGTCTCAGCAAGATACCAGGAGAATTGTTCTGAGAATTGATGGCAACAGCTTTGAAGATGATTGCATGCATCCTCATAATCATGTATTAAATGGGCTGTAATTTATGATTTTTCAAGATCATGTAATGAGATAGACATATTCTACTTAGAGCTTCAACTGTACCCGTGCGTACAATGTGATCTCTTAAGTGGTAGATTAAAACAAAGATGCTGTGTATATAAGTAGAATTAAACTTTGAATCCATGTGAAAATTCAGTGAAGACATACAGTACTGGCTTCTTTGCTTTTCATTTTTTTTAATGAAACCCAGTCTTCATTTAGTTGTTAAGGCTTTATATACATTTTGAATGGCACCCAAATCAAAATAAGTGAAACAGACTGTCATTTCTTCGGAGAAAATATGTGAACAAGTGTCTCCCGTGTGTTGTGTTTTGTCATGTACCTTCCTTTTTCTTCACTTGTGATTAGAGCTCGCTACATGTTTATTAAATGGAAAGCCCAACAGGGGAGCAATAAACTGAGAAATAATGAGAAATGCCTGATCCCACAGGAAACCTGTATGCCAATATTTCTCAAGCCATCTCACAAAATAAGAATTTAAAATGTAAATATTGTGTATTTGTGTGTGTGTGTGTGTGTGTGTGTGTGTGTGTGTAATTTGATTTACCTCAGGCTTTGGAGTCTGTTTAGAAGAATCCGGAGTAAGACTTCATGGGTGTGTGTGTTGTCACAGTGGTTGCCTCATGGGCACCTGGCCTCCCGGGGAGGCATTTCTTCCATGTCACCTCTGGCACTCACTCCTCTACTTTGTGTTGAGTCCTGTATTTTGTGAGGCACCAATGGAGAGTAAGAGAAGAGCTTGCTTGTCTTTTCTCCCAGTTTAGAATATTGTCAAAACCGTGAGTGTTGTTAACCAATGGCAAACCTGGATGGGCGTTTTAGTAGACAGTTTGCGGTTATTTTTTCAAAGACATTGTTCCAAGAGAGTTAACCCTTTTTGAATTCTTGTTTCCTCTTGTTGGTATAAAGCAAGATCTTTTGTATTTCAAAATATGTTTTTATTGAGAAAAGTGACAAGGTACACTAGCAATTCACATTCTGATGTAAGTGGTCCAGTTCCTCTTGAATGCTCAAAACTATTCTTAAATTTGTGGTGGTACATTGATGCTCATAATGAAAGACCTGCTGGTAGTAAATGGTAAATTCATTTTACTACACTGGCATGATAAGTGGTGTATGCATTCAGAAATAGCTGTGAACTTTACAGTTTATTCTAATTCCTTTTGTGGAATTCAGGAAACAAGTGCTATGGGTCAAGGACTCTGCTCAAATAAATATATGTTAGGTTTCACTAAATCCCTGAGAATGGTGGCAAAGGTGGTGGTGGTGGGGATAAGGGAAAGATAAGCAGTGACTAGTTCCAAAAAGCAGAGTTAGAAAATAGCCCTGTAAGATTCCTAATTTATTTATGCTCTATTATCTTTAAGCAGCACAAAATATGCATACAAAAGTGATGGAATTAATGTGAAACGAAATAAAAAAACTCCCTAGAATACAAAGCTAATACTTAATTGGCATGAGAATCCAATTTAAATTATGAACTCTGGGTTTTCAAATCTTTCACATTTGCCATAAGACTTTTAGAAAATGTATTTGAAAGCTCAAACTAGAAATTAGGTTAAAATGCAATTTTATTGTGTAAGCTATTGGGCATTATACAACAAATAATCTAGGATTTATTTGGTATTAATAATTTAGGTATATTAGCTGAATACTATCCTCTATTATGTAACACAATATACCGTTGGGTTAGAGTCACTTTCTCAACTCCCAGGCTGTGGTAATGCATGTCTGACCTAATTTCTACTTCTCTTGGAGGAAAAAAATACAGAGAAATGTTGCATTTAGAATGCTGCATTTCAGACAGACTTTACCTTTGCAATTTTAATCCATGCCATATTTAAATTAATTTTGTGAATGATATCTGCATACATTTATGTACAGTATGAAATGACCAACCCTGTAGTATAGTATGTGATAGAGTTCTACTTCTTCAGTAGGTTATATATAGACACTGATGTGTGCAATGATACAGCGTTCTGTGTTTCTTAGAGCAAAACTGTGGAGTAAAAATGTCCACTGAACTTTTACTTAAAAACAATCCTGTGCTAGAGCTGCCATTAAGCAGTGCAAAATTAAGCTCTGATAGATTCCTGACCTTTCAATTTAACAATAACAGCCCAAGTCAGGATTTTCTGTGCAAGTCTTTCTGATGTAAGACACATTATTTAAATTGTTTAAATGGATTCTGCCTGCAGTTTGCCTGTCAGGATGTGCGTTCTTCGTGGGGGGTGGTGGGGAAGGGCAGAGAGGGAGGGAGAGGGCGGGAGAGAGGGAGGGAGATGTTTTGGCCTGCTGAATAGAATTTTTTACATGCTTAAAGATGTTTTCATGTTATTAGGCATCCCATTGCTCTGGCCTCTTCTGGCATGGATCCACAACACTAACAACCTGTCTATGCCATGTGACAAAAGTCCAGTGACACTAATGGTCAGAATTCGTAGTTACATATGAGTGAAAAATCACAACTGAAAAGCACAAGATGTTAGAGCTGCAGGCAACCTCTGTTGGCTTCATTTTTGTAGATGAGTCCATGGAGGCCAGAGAGGAGTGTAGAAGTTTGTAATTCTATTGTAAAGGGGGGTAAGGACTGGGCATTGATGTGCCCTCTTGCTCCTTCTTCTATCCTTTGGTATCTCTGTCTGGCTACGATTCTTTTCAGGGTTGATGAGTACCCTTTGTTATGTCAACTATGGCTTTGTTGTTTTGTAGGTTTATTTCTTTATTTTAGTTAGCTGTCTCTCTGGGCACCAAATGGAGATTGATTTAGGGATCAGTATGACATCTAAAGAAAACTATCAAACCATGTGGTGTGAATTTTTAAAATTGAGAAACATTGGCCTACCCTCCCTGCCATAAGCTAAAGACAATGAACATTATGTAAATAGTAAACTATACATAGCATGAATTTTCATCTTTATTAATGATCTTGACATAAGCAAGAGAATGCTTAATATGTTAACTAGAACCATGTATGCGCCCCAAAAGCACTGTCTTTGGAAAAATTTTGTATAATGACCTGGGGCCATAAGTTATGATGAAAATCAAATTGGTTCTGAATCATACTTCATGATCAGAAAGCTCTAAGATATTTTCTTTTAAAATAAAATTAAGTTTATTCTTGTGCATGACCTACAGAGTGGGTCCCTTAAAGGTTCAACTGTGCGCCAGTGCCACCCTTGGAATTTTTAGAACTTGCTTGAATGATAAAAATGTTCTATAACCTATGTTGTCCAATATTGTAGTCACAAGTCACATTGGCTGTTAGGGAATTAAAGTGGGGGAAATATGGCTGATGAGCTAGTGTCTATATTTTATTTATGTAATTTAGATAGTCCCATGTGGCCTACTGGCTACATCATGGCTACTGGCCAAGGTGTTTGTGATGTAACAGTAAGGCTGAGGAGAGAGTTTGTGGGCCAATAACATGCAGCTGGCAAAAAGAAAAATTTCTTTCTGGGTTTAAAACGTATGTGACCAAGTATTAGAGTAAAAATTCTTAGATTGGCCTTTGGCATTATTGATACTTTGGACCAAGGAATAATTGGTGAAGCATAAAGAGTGCTTTATTAAGCTCCTTTTCTGGGACCATTAGCTGCATGTGAATCTGTTGTCCAAAAATAGTAGTTAGACAGTAGCTGTAAAATGTTTGACTTGCAAGCTATGCATGATCTGTACTGTGAAATTGTGTTTAGGGTCTTCTGGCCAAAAAGTACTTGATACTGGGAAAAAACGTTCAATGAATACCTGTTGACTTCCAGTGTTTTACCTAAACTTCTTTGCTGCGATTGTAAGGTGCAAAATCTAAGAGCAAGCATGTTTTGCAGTGTTCAGAGTGTTTCTGTCTGCCCTTGAAGTCTGCTAGCTCGTCACTGTATTTGGTGTGGGCATATTGGGTGTCCTTTTTCAGATGCCAGCCTAAGATGTAGGTACTATGTTTAGGTGAGATTTGACATTGTTTTAGTATCCCTCTTTTAATTTTAGTTATTACTAAAATATTTGAAGCACAAAGCACTTTAAAACTTTTTTTAACAGTAAAAAAGCATTGTCCAATGGAATTTAAATAATGGAGGGTTGTTAAAGCTACTGGAATTGCTTTTTAAATGAGTAAAGGGAAGAAGAAAACTCAGCTTAAGGTATATTTTCATATACGACTCTTACTCTTATCTGGTATTTATTCCAGTCTAGATTTTGATTTATAGATTTCCCATTTCTTGATTTAAAAATCTGTACTGTGTCAAAATTTGTTTTCATTATTTCTCAAATGTAATGTAAACCAAATACTATAGCTTTTGCTATAGCATAGCAATATTGGGTTTTTTTATTCTAGAACTTGTCAGTGGGCAGGACTGTTCTTGTCAGCCTGTCTTCAAGATTTTATTTAAAATTTTTTTCAAAATGGTGATTTTTCTTTAGACTTAATTAGAAATCCAAAGGTTATTTGTATGAGAGGAATGATAGGCCAAAGTCTGCAATTTCTACCTTCCCATAGAAAACATGATGCTACCAATCAGGCAGCATTTTGCATCCACACCAAAATGTTGGTCAGTCGATTTGTCATCCTTGACCTAAATGGGGAAGCAAGCTGTTCCTTGACATTTCCATCATTCTCAGTAAAACGTCACCCAGAAGGTAATCCTTACCCATACAGAAACTCTAGGGAAGAATGCGGTCACCAAAATCATTCAGTGACGATTTTGAAAGTAATACTCTTATTTCAAAGGCAATGAAGATAAGTGGCTGGATTTTGTTTAACATGAAATACTCAAGAATAAGTGAAGATTCAATTAATTGATTTTTTCTGACGTGATTGACTTACTACACACACACATACCCACACACACATGATTTTGGAGTTTAAAATAAAGTAAAAATTGTTAGTCATGTTTCCCAACTCATAGATTATTGATGTTGAATTTAGAGTTAATTTCTTAGCAGTTGCTATGGTTGCATACACTATGTCCACGCAACTGCCTTTGGGAATGTCTAACTAAACTCTTCAAACTTTTCAAATACAGAAAGAGGTAGGTTCTACTGTGTACAGTTTGTGGGAAAGCCCTTGATCATTGAGAAACATAAGCAAGTGGGGCATTTAATTTCTGTCTTCCAGATAGCTTTTTGACTTTGCTTGAGGAGTCAGGGTAGCGTACCAGTGTTCTTGAGTTCCCCCAGCGTGGTTCCCATTTTTCTACACAAGTTTCCTTGCTCAGTCTGGCCAATGATCTTTTGATTTTTCCAGATTCACTGCCTGGGGTATCCCACTGTGTATATCTCACCTATGATGTAGTGGTGCTTGAAAACCCTCATCTTGTTAGCTAAATTTTCTTCTAACCTGAGGTTTTTGATACTATTCATACCACGATATGTTTAAGGGACAATCAGTAATTAGTGCAAAGTATTGAGGGACCTCCTGAGATCTGCAACAGGGTGCATTTTCTTTGTTTTTGCTGAGATGGTCTCTTCTAACTGTCCCTGTTCTTCTAGAACACAGTTCTAAATTCATTATCAAAGGGTGTAGGGCTAGTAGGCCATGGAGAAATCTTGTATAATCTCCCTGAGGTGTGAGTTATCGAGTTATTCTGAGAAGAGTTTTCCAAAGGGATAGTGAGTTTTTGTGTTGACATTTGCTTTGAGAATCCAGAACTAGATGATTGGATGTGCTGGTGGTGAGGGAGCGCAAGAGAAGAGGAGATAGATGTGGCAAATACCTAATACAGGAGAAACAAGTTGATGTAGCTTTAAATATGTGCTTCTGAGTGGATTGACTGGACGACAACCCACCTACTAAGTAGACCCTCTTTGGGAGAGGTAAAGACAAAGCCAGGGCTTTATATTGGTGGATAGGCAGCCCAGAGCGGGAGAAAATACTTAACAAAGGAAGGAAAATCTGTAAATGGGTTCTAGCTACAAAACAAGCCATAGGCACTGAGGTGAGTCACGGCAGGATCCAGCTGAAGAAAGTAGCACAGGGCAGCTGTGGTAACTGAGTCAAGCACAACTTGACTGGACACCAGCTTCAGTTCAGGATTCTTACCCTGAAAACCTACCGGGAATGTGCTCAGCTGAGGTGTGGGTTTCAGGAGCCAC